>LFYR01000056.1:482035-553048 GCA_001185155.1 Zostera marina
ATTAGCTATGTAGTCTAGTTATACAGTAACTAGATACGCTGCCTCAGAAGGTTGGTCTCCCATACTTCCATCATAGATATCTCCAAAGGGTGACAACAGCTCTTCTTGTAATACACTGAATCAAAGGAGAGACTGATGTCTTTAATGACCTCCTTAAGGACTACCTCAGGAGGTCTACTAATGTGCTGTCTATACCTTTTATTTCTTTCCGTCCATATATGCCACGACAAGCACCCAATAGCATTCCATATTAACCCCCAAGGGGGGGAATGGCGCGTAATCTTTTGTGCTGCTTCCGTCAGATTCCCCAATCTAATATCTGGACTTGATTGGGTAGGAACTGGAATATTCATTATTTTCCAGAAAGCGAAATCCAGCTGTTCCGCCAACGAAATTAAGAGAGATCTAGAATAAGAACAGTTAAAGAAAAGATGACTCCTAGTTTCATCTTCCAGATTACACAATAAGCAAGCAGAAGGTACTTGTACTCTCCAATTTCTTAATTTCCTGAACGTGTTTAGATGATCCCATTTCACCCTCCACAAGAGAATAGAGAATTTTGTCGGCATCTTCGACCAAATTCCCTCAGCTAACATGTCTTTATGCTTTCTATCTTTAATACTTTCCACTATCCCCCCCAATTTATTTATCGGAGTACCAACTTTCCACACAATCGTACTATTGACCCTACAATCCAAACATTTATCCACTAGGTTTCTTTCTGAAACAAAAGCTTTCCAAAAATGCGAATCCACAGTAGGTCTGATTTGTATATCATTAAACGTCTTTCCTTTAATATACCTATCTTGGATCCATTTTACCAGAATAGAATCGCTCTTATCCCAGTACTTTGAAGCTCTTTTAATATTGGTTGCAGTGGTGATAATAGCACCGAAAAAGATGCAGAGGATATGTAATTCCAAATCATTTTGCAGAACATATGAGAAAATCCATACGCTTCAAGGGTGACAATTATAACCTCCCAACTGACTGTGTCAAAAGCTTTCTTAAGATCTATACTCAAGCAACACCTCTTGGGAGTTCTCTTTCTTCCAAAGCCATGCACCATTTCATCCGCTAGAATGGTATTATCCGAGATGAGCCTTCCTTGAATGAAAGTTGCTTGGTTTGGAGAGATGAGTTCACTAGAGACCTTACTGATCCTATCTGCTAATATTTTTGTCAATAGCTTGTAGATCAAATTGACACATGATATCGGCCTGAAATCCGACATATCTGAGGCCGTGTTTGTTTTGGGCACAAGCGTGATAAAAGTATGGTTAGCAGACTTCAACAAAGGTTTGCCTTTAAAGAATTGCCTTACACACTCCATTACTAGACCTTTAAGATCTCCCTAAAATTGTTTAAAAAATTCCGATGTGAAACCATCCGGCCCAGGGGATTTCCCCGAATTAAAGGAGAACAGTGTAGCCCTTACCTCTTCCTCTAACGGAGCCCGAAGCAACCACCTATTAATAGTTTCAGAAACCACTCTAGGAAAAATGACAGGAACCGCCGGCCGTTGGGTGGTTGAATTACTGAATAAAGTTTTAAAGTACCTAACACTGTTCTCCTCTAATAGAGCTCTAGAGGTGGTTTGAATTCCATTTGTATTGAGAATTTTAGAGGTTGAATTTTTAGATCTCCTTAGCTTCGTAACGATACTAAAGAATCTGTTGTTTTTGTCTCCTAATTTTAACCAAGAGACCTTACTCCTTTGTTTCAGATCTGCCTCCTCTTTTGCCATAAGCTCCTTTAATCTTCCCCTTATTTTTGTACTCTCCTCTTGGAGCGGGATAGATAAGGGATTCTTTTCCAAAGCTTCAACTGAGCTATTCAGATCAATCCTTGCCTGGGCTACCCTCTTCGCTGAATGCCCTTTTTCTGCTGCCCATTGCTTAGAAAGCACCTTAACTTCCTTAAGTTTTTGCTGTAACTTATACAATCCAGTTCCATGTATTTGCTTTGTTAGGTCTGTCTTAACTATCTCTACATATGAGGGATCCTCCAGCCAAGAGTTAAATAGCCTAAACGGCTTAGCTCCTTTTTCCACCTGAGATAATGTGATTAGCATAGCTTTGTGGTCACTGGTTCCATTGTGAAATTCCACTCTTGCTTCAGGCCAAGTATCAATCCAAATTTGGTTTGCAAAAGCCCTATCCAACTTTGTTTGAGTGAAATTTGGCCCTGGGGAGTTATTCATCCAAGTATACTCTCCACCTATTGAATCTAGCTCCAATAACTGAGCTATATCCGTAGCCTGTATAAACTCAGCAGGCCTCCCATGATTATATGCTTCAAATCCTTGCCTTTCCTCAGGTGATCTTATTTCATTAAAATCCCCCCTACAAGCCACGGAGAAGACGATATAGGTCCAATTTGCTGCAAAAGATTCCAGAGTTGCCTTCTGTCATCCCTAGAGGTAGCCTTACCATAAACTGGCGTATGGAATAAGATCAGACCTCCTGAATTCCTTAATTTTGCATGGATTAACTGAGGGTGAGAGACTAATATATCTACTGACCAGATTTTTTTCCTCCAAAACAACCAAATGGAGTCTGGAGATGCAGGACTGGCAGAGTCAGCATTATTATGCGATTCCCATTCTGGACCAAACGTATCACTGATTATTGGGGTTTTCTATTAAAGATGTTGCATCATGCGCCCCCTCTGGCTCAGATGCTTGTTAATATTTTCTGATATCACTGACATCGAAAGTCTTTGAAATACTGAAACTTTCCGGCAGATCAATTAAATATGCATTATCATTGATTTTCTGAACCTCCATAATTTCTAGCCCGATGATAGTCTATCTCTGCCAATGTGAACCATGACTGGCTCTCATTTTGAGAATTCTTGAGTTCTTTTCTTTTTATCAGCTGCCTTCTTATATTTGTCATTTGCTTGTTCTAAAGCTGTTTCAACAGCTTTGTAGATTTCCTGATTTTTCTTTATCACATCTACTATACGCTGTTTAGATGCATTGAAGATCCTTGGCTGCACTTTTCAGAAACTCCATAGCATAAAATTGAATTCTCCCTCCATATGAAAGGCATTTCCCATTCAATTTAGATAGTAGCGCCTCTATTGGTTATGTGATTTCTTTTTGCCTGTAATGGATAGTCCAAGGTATATGAAGGGGAACTTTGTTACTGCGAGAAAAATCTTCTTGAGGTCAATATGCTCAGACAGCACCATTTAAGTTTATAACTTTAAATTTTCTTTCAAAATAAAAATTAGAAAATATTTAACATTTGGAGAAAAAATGAAAAATATTATAAAATAAGATATGATCAATTCAAAATACATTAGCCTTATTTTAATGAAATTTAATTGCTTCAAAAATAAAATAAAAACTCAAAATACATTGCCTTCGGAAAAAAAAAACTCAAAACATATAAAATACCTCAATGTAGAAGCTAAAAGTCAACTTTGACGCAATAAGAAGTAACCAAAATATAGTGTACCTAATGGAGATGGTTATAAAGGCATATTCTCAGTTAAAATGATAAATCCAAAATATTATCGTAAAATATAAAAAGCTTACTTGAAAAGGGAGAGCATGCCCTCGTGCATTCCTCTTCCTACAAAAAGACGAGGCTGCAAAGGAAAAGATGAAGCTTTAGATAAAAATATTAAGAGAGCATTAAAAAACTTATCTAAAAGCATAAAATGCAATGATATCAGAGTATAAAACGGAATAAAAGATCAATTAGAATTTAGAATAGAATAAATACCTGAGACCACCACAACATAAAAGTTACAATTTTAAAGTTTGATTTTTCAAGAAATCGCCTCAAGAAAGGAAAAAGAAACAACAATGCAGAAAGCATATTCGGTATGAGGTATCCAGTCACTGCCAATATGTACAAGGAAGGCTTGTGCTGTCCATTACCCCTGATCCAACTTTTTATAGTTCCCACAAAACCTGATGGCTTCTCCCAAGTATAAATATAACAGATGGGAAGAATAATCACCCAAATACCAGCTGAAATAACCTTGAGAATATATCTTAATTTTACAGAACCGGACATACTTCTTCTCCCTTTCCAACTCAAGATAATATCAAAAATAGCTGTAAGTTAAAACAATCAATTTTAATTTTTTATGATCAAAACGTTCACCATAAAATGGTAGAAAATTGAATCATATTGTTAGAAAAATAAAAAATATACTATCATGGTTAATCATTTTCTTCTACGTAAAGGAGTGAAGAAAGAAAGGATCCCAGTGAAGATTGTTGTCACTTGTCAGCCACTAAGAGAAGGGATGACTGATAAAGCCTGCGATTGTGAGACATCTAACGCAGAGAACCCACTACCACTCGAGCTTGAAGATCAGCTCAATGCCGCAATGTGTTGTTGTAATGTAACAAACAGTGAAGCCGGCAAGGGGAGGGGCATTCATGGAAAAATCAGTGCATGTTTAATTCCAAACCTGAACTCAGGATCATGGAAACTCAATGCAATGTTATCACCAAACTCCGTCGAACTTTTCCTCCTCTTCCCAGCGAGGGATGAGAGAATTATCCATGAAGAGAAAATAAAGAAAGAAAAGACAGGATGGGAAGGAGTCATCGGAGTCTTGTCCCTTCAAGTATACCGACTTGGGGGCCAGAGACCAGAGGGGAGCTCACAAGAAATGGAGCCGAAACCTCCGGTGGCTGGAAGGCTAAAGTTTGGTGGTCGTCGGGGAATACAAGGAGACTCTCGAACAAGAGGGCAGGAATAAGGCTAGTGAGATCTTCCCTAACCAAGCTCCGACCACTTGGTAGGTCACCCATCAAAAACTTGAGGACCGGAGTCTTATCCCTTCAAGTACACCGACTTGAGGAGCCAGAACCCAGAGGGGAGCTCACAAGAGATGGTGCCGAAACCTCCGGTGACTGAAATGGCTAAAATTTGGTAGTTGTCAGGGAATACAAGGAGACTCTCGAATAAGGGGGTAGGAATAAGGCTAGTGAGATCTTCCCTAACCAAGCTCCGACCACTTGGTAGGTCACCCATCAAAAACTTGAGGAGGAGCACCACTATCCTTGGGAGTATGGGCTTCCGGTTATCACCGGAGAAGGGTCAAACACAGCTCTCGCAGAGGGGCTCTAACTAACTATCATGAATTTATTGTCTCGTCACAACCTCACAGGGGATCATGCCTAAAAAATTGCTTGTTGACACTTGGTTATTGAGCACTACATTGGCAAATGTTTCAAATTGTAGCATGGCACATCTGAAGAGAAAGATGTAACAATATACACGAAGGGAAAAAGATCCATTGGTCCATCATCAGGGACAACATCCAAAGTGATGCTAGAATCATTTTCAATTCCATGCCAGAGGGAAACTTTGACACTTATTCCATGGCAAGATAACCTTAGCCTGCCCTAAATAGTAAATAGTAGTATACGACTATTCGTATAATATAGTCTAATCATAGAAGCATGGTCATATAGTTATTGATGCAGGAATTACTCAAAGTGCTCTCATTAGCCATGGGAGCACAATAAGCCTTAGTTGTGGTCCTATTAGCACAATAAGCCTTAACTAAATGCTCAACTCAAAGTTGGGGGGGTTAACCACCTTTTGGGGTGACTATAAATAAAGAAAAGATGGACAACTAGGGTTATGTTATTTTGCTAATAAAGTAAATACCACTCTCTATCGAGAATACTTTTTTCTCTCATCTTTTATTTCCGATTTGGTGGATTCCAAATCAATACTTTGGTGAATTCCAAAGTGTCATCTCTCTTGTGAATTAGCTGATCTTCCGAGACTAGCTACACCAGTTATCCATTTATTTAACTAATATAATTAATAAAAAATTAAAATTTTCTATTGACAAAAAAAATTAAATAAATAAATTGAATAATTGTCACGTAACTAACCTTGACTAAACTTCAATACTGCAGCAGTAATAAAAATGCTTAAAACCTTCTTAAAATGCCCATTATTGAAAATATCACTAGGTGAACCTCCATTCCATGCAACAATGATCATCGCCTTATATTTGAATAACGATAGCTATTAGAATCAATGAATATATAATTCTTACATACAAAAGAAAGAAAAATAAATTACCTGCAAACATAAAATAAAAAAACTCCACATGCGATCGAAACTTCTGAAAATTTGCCAAAAAGAACGTATCTCCACAAAATTTATCTTTCCAGTCCACTGTTTTTTAAGGTTTGCTTCATTATCCTCAATAACCTAAATAATATTTAGGTTTTAGAAATAAAATAGACGATAAAGTACGAACTATGAAGTGTATGAAATTGAATGGGAAAATATGAGGAATAATAAATTGCAAGAAAAATGATGGTATCATAGATATTTATACATAAAAAGCACAAAAATTCAGAATAGTGACGTATAAAATCCTACAACTTACTTCATTTCTCTGCCGATGAAGATCATCAAAAGGGAGACAAAAGAAATCTGCATCTTCTCTCATTGGCCAACCTAGATGAAAGCATTCAACAGACCTAGACATTCACGCCCAATTTACAACGTTAATGATGAAAAAAGTGACGCCTAGGCGAGCGCATGAAAAACCTTGGTTGGCATTACCAGAAATATTCATTTAAATCGTCATAATTCCTCCAATGAGAATGCTTGGAGTCGTTTGACCTCTCTTCTTTGCTTCTTAGGGTTTCCTTATGTATTACACATTTCAAACAAAATAAAACATAATGTATTGCTACAAAAAGTAAGTAAAAGGGAAATTTACCTTTGCAATGACATTGTAAAATGGAGTCACAACTTTGCTTAAGAAGGATTCCTTATCTTTTTCATCATCTTTATCAGGTCCATAGGCTGGAGAAATTTTATCACCAGTAATTGGGCTAACATTTCCCGCAAGAATACCATACAGTTCAAAGGCCATCTTAAAAAGAAAGAAGGAAAATGAATGTGAAAAAACTATTCATTGCAATCTGTAAATGTATCTACAATCTATTATAAAAAAAATAGTTAAAATGTAAAACATTAATGCCATGTACATTTTATATATTTAAAAAGAAGCTAGCATGTAAAATATAATACAAATTACAAAACGTCACTATCAATTTATTGAATCCAATAGAAGGAATCATGTAGCATATATAAATATTTATATTTTTCTTTAATAAAAATTTAAGAGAGAAACTTGAAGAAAATATTCTCTTATTCCAGAATCCCAGATATCAGATTTTTTTGATGAAGGTATATTTTGATTAAAAAGAGAACGACCTAAATATCACAAATAAAATAACTAAAATGAGAGATGAGCATGCCCTTAGACTCATATTCTATTTAGCATTATCCCCAATGAGTATATAGCTAAAAAAGTTGCCTTAAAACTGTAGCCTCACACATCCTCAAAATCAGTAATTCTGATCAAGAGAATTCTTTCTTGTGAACCTGTTTGAAGGACAAGTAGGTGTCCTATATATTTAATTATAAATATCTAAAACAGCAGTCCATATTCTATTTTGAAAGTGTCTTAAGTTTATAAATATCATATGTTTTCTTGCAAAGAATAAAATGTGTCATTTTTGAGAACCTAACAACCACCACAAATATGGAGTCAAATCCTTTTCTCGTTTTTGGTAGTCCTAACACAAAAGCCATAGATAAGTCTGCACATGGTTCTTTAGTTACTGGTAATGAAATGTAAAGTCCAGTGTTTGTTGACAATTAGGGCATCTCTGAAAAAAATCCTCCACTTCATTCTTCCACCCAGGCCAAAAATACCTGCTTTCTATTTGTGCTAAAATCTTATCTCTCTTTGCTTCAAAAAAAAAAAAATCTTATCTCTCCCGAAATGACTAATTAGTTCACCAGCATGTATTTCTCTGATTAACTTCAGTCTGAGGGAGGTTTCAGGAATGCAAAGTCTAGCATCCTTAAATAGGAAACTGATGTAGAATAAACCTTTGAAAACTTGAGTAGAAGAATGAGAAGAAGACACATCTTCTGATCAGAATAGAAGAATACTTGGAATCCACCAAGATTTAAGATCTAGATCTAGGAAAAAGAATCAAGAACAATGAAGAATAATGAAGAACAGTAGGGAAAACTTGGGAGAGAGTAAAGTATGTACTACCTTGATTTGCACTATAAACGATGATGATCATTCCTTCATAGACCCATTGTATTTATACTCACATTAATGGTAATGGACAGCCCAATTAATGTGAGTTGACAAATTCCTCATAAGGAATATGAATTGGCTTGACCTTGGTCAGCCAATTATGGACCACTTGAGAACTCCCGGGTCCACTTGTATGAGGCTTGTAATATTTAATGAATGCATTAATGATAGAATCCTCTACTGCATCATGGCTGGTCAGGTTGGGGCTTAGGTTCCGATGCTTCATCCTCATCTTCACTTATTCAAGTTCTTCAACCTCATGGTCCTCATCACGAACTTGACTAATAAATGGTCTAGATTGACCACTCCTAGTTGATGGCCCTAGATGTTCAGTTGCTCCAGCTACCGTCTCCATGTCGGCCCAAGTGAGGCCTTCTTTAATATACACCCACTCATTGCATGGTCCACAAATTTTATAAAAAAATTGAAATTTTACCCATAATTCAGGATTAAGAGCGACATTGAAAGAAACACCACTGGTTTAGAAGAATTTGCCTCCATATTGATGGAGCAAGTCCCTCTCCCACTTCTTCATATGATCAACAAACGTGGTTTAACGGAAGTGATATATTTGTCGTTGCCTGATTTTATCGTAAAGTGTTTCGTCTTTCGTCAAACCTAAAGGACCGACTTTCTTCAAACCAAAGTTCATTATCTTCTTCGTTGCAGTCGATCTGTCGATGTAGTTGAACCTGTACCACTCAATGCAATTTTTCTCTTAATCGGATCCGTCGGTAGTAGCTCAATATCAACGATCGATGGTTTCTTCGAGACGATTTTATCTTGCAAAACCTTCAAGATATTTTCTTTGATCTTCATTGGAGCTTTCGAACACGCTTGTACACTTAATTTTCTACCGTTTGGATTCACTCGAGTGATGTGCACCTTCACACGGTGGATTCCGTCGGTAGAAACGAATCCGCAAAGTCACCGAACGGGTTGTGTGCTCTTGCCTTGTTGTTTTTCATCGTATGCAGCATACTTCCAAGTAGGATCGTCCCAATTTGGAGACCAGTTGCTCTTCATATCGAAGTACAATTTTTCGTCAATCGACGGGTCATAGATACTAGTATCTATCTCTTTCGGAGGATTTGTAGTTGAATCCTCTTGAACTTCAACATTGTCTTCTTCTTCAATGATGTTAATGTATTCATTGCCTTCTTCAATATGTACTTGTTGTGTATAATCATTTTCAGCTTTTTGCTCATTTCTTTTACTTCTATTTTATTTCTATTTTCTATTTTTGTAAACTTGGCATTAGCCTTATTCTAATGAAATTTAATTGCTTCAAAAAAAAAAAAAAAAAAAGATATGAAATCTAAGATTTTAAAAAAAATGACCATTTTTCCACCAAATTAGTTGCCCGGAATCTCACCGAAGAGAAGACTGGAGAACGCCGGAAAAATCGAGGGAAGAGCTGGCCGAAGTTGGGAGCAATGTGTGGGGAGAATGGAAACCCTAGGGAGAGTTTTGCGTTTTCAGACTTTCTGGAAATGCAAAACCATGTCTGTGTTAATTTAATTAATTAAAACAGACCCAGATCCGGCTAAGAAAGATGCATCTGGCGCATCTCCCTTTCAGGTCGCAACCACGCATATGCGCGCAACTGATTCCATGAAAAGTGCACACTATGCGCATTCTATTCCTTGGGATAAAGGATATAAATATATCATAAACATTTCAATGAAATATTTTTACTATAGAAGCAACAAGTGACAAATGCACACATGATGATAAATATAGCAAAGACATTCTGGCATGAATCTTAAATTTGCAGCTTCGCCCCAGATGAGAAGATAAAGACCCATGTAAAGTAATTTGCGTTGTTGTACTTCCTGTTGGATTGCTGGCAGCCTAAAAAATAAATTACAATATTAAAACTGGAATTGCATCTTAAAATACTGTAAAACTAGATCAGGTTTTTTATATGAAATTAAAGATTTTTATTACAAATAAAAGGCAATGCCAAAAATTACAGTAGAGAGATACAGGGAGACGAGTAAAGTAAGTAAACTCATTAACGCTACTCTATATGGCTATGAAATCTAGAAAATAAAAACTAGACTCGGTGCCTCAGAAGGTCGGTCTCCCAGCTTAGAAAAGTAGCAATCACCAGTAGATTAGAGCAGTTTTTCTTGTAACACTGATCTGAAGGAGAGGCCTATTACATCAGTTCTGCTCAAGGTTTAAGTTGGGCCATAGTGCGTAGCACCGGCAACCCACACTATGGGGAGATAGCACGTTATAGCGCCTACATAGCACCAAGTGTAATTTAAAAAGAAAATCAGATAAATTTTAGTGACCGGCAGTATAAGACCCTTACTGGGCTGGCACTCGGCAGTATAAGACCCTTACTGGGCCGGCAGTATAAGACCCTTACTGGGCCGGCAGTATAGGACCCGGCCCAGTTAGACTCGTAGGGTTTTACTCTTTAATATATTTAATGGGTTTAAAGCCTAATTTTAACCTTTAAGCCTATATATAATAACTTTTTCTTTTTTTTGATGGAGTTTGAACGAATGAACGATACAAAATTGTACTAACCAGAGACTACTTTTTCGGTCCAAATATCTACACCATTTCTTGTAGTTCTTAAGAAGCTTTCTCATGACCTCAGTCAAAGCCCGTTCATCCAACTATGCAAGAAAAGATGAGCTTAGATAATAACTTATTAGACTGAAAAATAACATATTCAAGTTATATAAAAATTTAATAAATGAGGTGGTCATTCCAAGAATGACCAGAGAGCATTGAAACCCACTTTAATTTTTTTTATAAATTATAATTTTTCATTATAAAATGAAGAGTGGTACTATACTTACAAGTGAAGATAAAATAGTACAGATTAGGAAAGTGAGTCAAAACTCAAAACGCATAGACTCATTCCTATATAGTTTAACTTTTTTTATAAAGTTAATTATTTTCATTATAAAGGGAGTTAAAAATAAAAAAGTAGGAAGATGAGCCGATGCTCATCGACTCTTTCCTATATGGCATAAGTTCTAGTAATTAAAAAATAGAGATACTGCCTCAGAAAATTTGTCTCCCACATTTGGACGACAGTAGTCTCCAATGGCCTGACTGAAGTAAAGAGTCTGACAACTCTTATTATAACGCTCTAAGAGCCCTCCCTTCTTACCAACAGATACTTAATGCTTTTGCCCGTTGCACTTGGTAGAGTTATAAGGATACAGACGATAACTGTTTGCCTATTAATTTTAATATTTTATCGACAAAAAAAATTTAATAAACTAAATAAAAGAAAAACCTGAGATTGTTGGTCAAGCTTGGGTACTTGGCGTATGTGAACATTTGCAAGAAGCAATATCAAGTGTTCCCTTTGATTTGAAACATTGTCTTTCTGTTTATCAACATATGAAATTTTAAAAATAAAAGTACAAATATTTAAAAAATACAAAATTTGAAACTTCACTTTAGAAAATTAAAACCATAGCCTTTAACAAGACTTAATATTTAGTTAATTTTACCTGAAACCCAAACATCACCATCAACCAATCAAGCACATCTTCATCTGCCTTTTTTATGTAATTCTTAGGAAATGGTAACCCCCTGATATTACGTAAAGCATATACAGCTGCCTGAATCTGTAAATTTAGCAATGACGTTAATTTATACATAAAAAAATTCTCACTAGTGTCATTGGTAAAAAAAATTAATTGCTTTAAAAAAATTCCGTATACATCACCTTTCGACTGAGTTATTAAGATCTTGTTTAATGGTGCACTGGTTTTTTATAGAAATAATAAAAAAATCATTATAAGATAAAGGACAGTGCCCTAAATACAATGAAGATAAAAAGAAGTAAAAGATAGGAAGATGAGTTTGAGACTCATCAACACTTTTCTATATAGTATTACAACTGGGGATTAAATAACTGATTGAATTGCCTCAGGAGGTTGATCTCCCAAACTTGCATAGTAGTTATATCCAGTTGAAAACAATAGGCCTTCTTAAAATCCCTGATTTGAAGGAGAGGCTGATGTTCTGAATAATAGCCATAGTGAGAATTTTTGTAGGCCTGAGAGTGTATGGTGCGTTGTTAAAACTTATAAGTTATAACTATTGCAGACTCTTCCATATCAAATCTTCTATAACTTGACTTCTATAATATTCTAACTGATATCAATTAAAAAGATTAATATATGTTAATATTTTTTTTTAAAGCAATCAGTTAATAAATTTTTTTTTTTTGAGAAATTAAAACTTTCATTACTGAAAAATAGATTAAATCAGTTAATATATTTAATCGACACAATAACAGGAGTTTTTTGTAGTAATTGTTTCTAAAAACGAATGATCAAACAAATTACCTCAGGATAGAGCATTATAGCTTGAGTTGAACCATCGGAATCCAATGGAAGAATATTGTATGGCACATAAATCTTCGTCTTTTCCTTAATCTTATTATGAGTTTCCTGAATCTAAAGAATCATCCAACTTTAAGACACTATAGTTTAAAACATATTTCCATGTAACTTTCTGGGAAGTTGTTAATTGTCAGTAAAGAACACAAATCACACATCTATAAATCCATTAGAAGTAAACTCCAGATGAAAAATAGGATAGAATCCTACCTCATTATCCAGTTCGACTGATTCAGATCGATTAACAGCACTTAGAACTTCAAATAAAACAGCAGCAGTTTGGTATGCTTTGGTAAGTTGAGCACTAAACACAAAACAAAGGTATTAAAAACTATTAATATAAGATTGGTGTGGGAACTATTCTCAGATTGGGTGTGCTTTCCAAAAAAATACAAGATTAATAATTAGCAGAAAACATACTCACCGGTCAGCTTTTTCTGCTGCATTTTGCAGCTGTTGGATATATTTTTTGTAATAGTGTTGATAGAAGCTCCGCATTTCCCGTGCATCACTTTGTTTAAACCTTTTGGACTTTGTAGGAGTATTCTCCTGCAATTTAGAAATTATAATCTGACAGTCGCATCTAAAAATAATTTTGAAATAAACAATAAATATTTTATGGGTTTATTCTCTATAAACAATAACTGCAGATACCATAATTATGTTTTTTTTATTTAATTATTACTCACAATTACTAACCTAACTTCTAAATTTTCTACAATTGACATGAATGATATTTACTAATTTAAAATTCAATATTTTATATCACCCACTAGGCCACTATTCTATGCAAATATATCGTATATCACCATAAATTAGGAATGAACATAAATTCTTACCCTTTCTAATCTCTGTAGAAGAGCGGTTTTAAATTGACGAACACCGCGGCCACTAGAAGTTGAATCCAATTTATGAGCACGCTCAAAAGCATAGAAACGACCTATCAAGTATTAACATGCATTACTTAATTAACAATCATAATGTAAGGGACTTACATGGTCCTATGAATTTGAGCTGACTTACATAAATAAGCAACTCGAGGCTGCTTCTGCTCAACCTCATTCGCAACACGAAGAATGGGAGCAATCTCAACGAGGTTAGACGGAACCACTTCACTATTGCAAATTGCCTCACCTGCCGGATTCCCTGCTGTCTGGGTTCTCTGTAACCTCCCCACACCACTGACACCTGCCATCTGGTCCCCAGTCCCACCTCTCTTAGACAAAGAAGACATCTTCCAACTCCGATCCTATCACAGTAAAAATAACAACAATCAAACTTAAACTAAGCAATCATGAGCAAAAAAAAAACTACAGATCATTCAAGGTAAACAAAAATATGTACCTCAGATAAACCCTACTTCATGGTTCAAAACAGAACCCCACCTCTCTCCCTGATCCTCAGATCGATTTCCGGAATCGTAAGAACGAAACCCTAAAACAGTGAGGAAGGGTTTATGAGGGTGCAGTATCCAATGCATGTTGCAGACCAGAGAGTAAATAGGTAGTAAAAATAGTTTTGACAAATAAGTATGGTATTTGATATTATTACGAGAATGCCATTAACTCTTAATGACTACAAACAAGCTGTTTCTGTCTGATGGTTCGTGTTGTTAATATGTTTGATATGTGGGGACTCTTTCGTCATTAGAAATTTAGTTCCGTACGGACAAAATATTTTGAAACCCAAAAATAGTTTTGACAAATAAGTATGGTATTTGATATTATTACGAGGATACCATTAACACTTAAAGACTACAAACATGCTGTTTCTGTCTGATGGTTCATGTCGTTAATATGTTTGATATATGGGGACTTTTTTGTCATTAGAAATTTAGTACCGTACGGACAAAATATTTAGAAAACCAAAGATATTTTTCAAACTCCTTGTAAATTAACAAAATAACAAGTGTGTTTTTACAATTTTCCAACTCCTTATAAATTAGAATATTCCTTACGCATTCGAATCTGCATCTCCACTTGCGCACTTCCTTAGCTTCCGGTCTCCCGTTCTTACACGCAAGTAAGAACTCCACATTCCAGCCGTGTTCGTTTTATCTGCCCAATCCGTCAAGATTGGTGGTTTACAGTTATCAAATCCATTTTTCGCCCAATTCGGTGAAGGTTGCTTTGTTGATCTGTTTCCGTTTCTAAATTTCGATTTCTCCCCCCCTTCCTCTCAAATTTTGATCGGATGTATTGCAAGCGTCGTTTGATTGTTTTTTCATCGATTTCCTCTACATGGTAGGGGGTTTTTCTTCTTCTTATCGTGTTTTATCTGTTAATAGTCTGTCTTTTATTGTCATTTGACCCAACCGATTTCCATTCTTTTTTGCAGAATACTCATAACAAGACGAAAGTACTGGTTTTTGAGTTGTTTGGTCTTCATCATTCCTTCTCTTCAAACCCTAAATTTCATCATCTTTGCACGACTTCTTGCTGAGGTAGTAAATTCTTAGGAGATTTATCATTTTTTTCTTTTTAATAGTTTAGTATCACTATACCAGTGAATCTTAAACAACACTTAAACTATCAAATTACCCTTTGTTTATATGTTTGATATGTGGATTGATGCAGAAGATTCAATACCATTTCTTATGGGTTCTCTCGCCGGGCTTCTCCAGCGACCTCTATCTGTTGCAGCAGCTGTTGCCATTGCTTCTGTGTCATCTGATATTCCTGATAAATTCGCCCACCCGAAATTATCTGAACCTCTACCTTCTGATTGTTCAAATGAGCTAGATTCATGGGTCTCCAGGATATCTCTATCCAACATTTCTGATTGTGATTCATTAGAATCAAATATTCATCAAAATCACACAACTGGTGTTCAGATGGCATTCCCATTCACGCCAAAAAAATTATTCAACCCCATTTTTTCATCAATTGTCGATGTTGCTCCTGCCATTCACACTCTTTATCAATATGCCAGGATCGCTAAACCACGACAGTCTTCCAGTTATGCACATTCACTCCCTTCCTCTCATTTTCCTCATTCTGAGGTCATGTACAAATGGCATCTTCCAGACCCACACACAATTGAGAAAGTATCAGACGGTTCTTTGTGTGCATCTGAAAAGTCTCAAACTGTTATAGTCTTGCTAGGATGGTTAGGAGCAAAACAAAAACAACTGAAGAAGTATGCTGATTGGTATACATCAAAAGGTTTTAATGTAATTACCTTCACATATCCAATGGGAAATATACTGCGTTGCTACAAAGTTGGAGGAGATGCCGAAAAAAACCTTGAATTGCTTGCAAATCATCTAGCTGAATGGGTCACTGATGAACATGGAAAGAAATTGGTTTTTCACACTTTCAGCAACACGGGATGGCTAACGTAAGATTCCTTCATCCAATCTTTTTTTTTAAAATTTCTGTCTTTATCTGCAACAGTTTTCCTTGATCTTATTGTTTTGTTCTGAATTTTTTTCTTTGATGTCATTGTTACTTCTTGTCGCAGTTATGGTGCTATTCTTGAAAGATTCCAAAGGCAGAACCTGTCCTTAATGGAAAATATTAAGGGATGCATTGTAGATTCAGCTCCATCGGCGACACCCGATCCAAAGGTTTGGGCATTAGGTTTCTCAACTGCATTATTGAAAAAGCAAAGTATTGGAACAAAAGGGTCAATTGACCCCAACCATTCGAGCATGGACAGCGTACTGTTGACTAATAGAGATGCCACCATCGTGGATCCAAAGATGGCAGTTATTGAAGTTATTTTACTTGTTATTTTGGAAAAGATATTTGAAGTGATTCTGGATCTCCCTTCAGTTAATAGGTGAAATTAATTTTCTCAGCTTCTTCTTTCCATGATTTCTTACATTTGAACTATTGTACATTTGAGCTTGTGTATATCAGATTATGAGTTTTGACTTTTGAGTATGAAGATGATTTTATGTTATTAATTAAAGAAAAAAATCTTACATTGGCAACAGGAGACTCTCTGATGTGGTGCATATTTTATCAACTGAACAACCAAAGTGTCCACAACTTTATATTTATAGTTCTTCTGATAGAGTGATACCTGTAAAGTCCGTGGAGTGGTTTGTCGAGCAGCAGCGAAGAGTTGGACATGTGGTAAAAACATGTGATTTTGTCTCTTCTCCTCACGTCGACCATTTCAGGAATCATCCCAATCTCTATACTTCACAACTAACAACATTTTTGGAGAATTCTGCTATTAGTTGCTGCAAGGGTTCTTCATAAAGAAAAAAGAAAGAAACCACATTTTTTTTTAAAATTCTATTATTAATGCTTTGTATGTCACTCAACTTTCATGCATCCATTCAATTAATTCTGATGAATATCATCAATTTTTAGTCTCATGGGTATTCGATCTTATTGTGCTATCTAATTTACTTTTATATATACATTCAAATATGTAGACAGCATAAATTATTCAATAGATATTTTGGTCAGCTTCCACTTGGTATTAGAGAAAACATATCATTAGCTTGAGATGAGTTTGTCTTCCCACATGATCGGAACAACTGTCTGAGTTTACACTTGACAGTTTACAGTTGTATAGAATACTAAAGAGAATGATAATGGATAATGAAGTAAGAAAATATTTATATCAATGCATATGTTGTGTTTTCTCTGATGGAGTTGTTTATTTCCTTTGAGCAGGTTTTGGTTGTTGAGTATGGTCGTTTTCTGTTGAAATTTGTTGTTTGATTTTGATATCATGAATGCTTGATCTTCTTTTTTCTTTGCCGCTGCTCTTCAATCGTTTGTAGTACTTTTGTGCATGACTGGCCACTTGTGTGGGAGTTCTTGTGATTACAAGGTTTCTAGAGATGCTTCGCCAATCCCCTCTTCCATACATGTCAAGTCCTTGAAGAAACAACCTATTGATGATCAAATTAACCTTGATATCTTATTTTTAATTAAAATGATCTGAATATAATTGCGTAATTAAAGAGAAATGAGGAGAAGATAGTTGAGCGATGGCTAACCTATGTTCGTCCTCGGTCCATGCTATTGCTCTTCGTCGTTCCAATTCTGTATGTTGAGTATTCATGTTGGTTGCAGAAATGATAATACTAGGAACAGGCGAATAAGCTAGACAAAATGAAACAAACATAAAGTTGAAGATAGTCGGAGATAAACAGATAGGAAATGATGTCAAGTTTGAGTATTAAGTAGGAATGAGATCGATCGATCGATTACCTTTGCCTTGTTCTGGTTGAGCAAGATGATTTGTACAGAATTTAGAGGAGCAACGATAATCAGGTAAATCCACAAGCCCCAAATCAATGTTATTGATGTCTTCAAGTAACAATTCAAAATGATGTTTAACATCATCCACAGTTTTCCCATGTACTTGACCTGCAATTTCCTCCCAAAACTCAAATTGCTTACTACTGTTCATAGTCTCAATGCAGTTTGGTATCAATGCCATCTCAAATATCTTGTTTTCCTCCCATGTCCATAAATTATTTCTTCCCTCTCCTTCCATTGACATGTACCTTCTACTCCACGAATCAATGCTGCATTCATTGTTCACGCCAAAATGAATACACAAAAGTTTAATCGATTAATAGAGTTGATTATTTCCTGTAAACTCAATACAAGGCCAAATCCTCACCATGGGTATCAATCTATTGTAGGTGATTGAGCCCTTAAACTAATTACATAATTACAATGAAGTATCAATACTATATGAAGTATCCATTTATGACATTATCTTTTTCATAAAAAAACATAAAGTGGTCACCCATACTCTCTACAAATCCAAATTTCACGACGCAATCCCTCAGCCCTAGGGGATTGCTTCAATCAATAGATCGATTCATTAAACTTACAAACATAGAAGGGAAAATTCTCATTGGCGAAACCAATCGGTCGATACATGAATATCTCTTCGTCCAAAAACTGATAGAGAAAAGCATTGGAGATGTCGAGTTGGTCAATCGACCAACCTCAACTGATCGTTCAAGTCGAGATTATTTAATTTGTCACTGATCGACTAACCGTGCTTTACAACGAGGTAATGATCCATATAATCAATTGAGTTTTTTCATAAAAATTCTCTTGCAGCTAAGGATATTTTGCTATGGGGAACGACGAACAATTAATGTGTCTTATCTGATTCTCCATAAGAGTCATGTGCTCAGAATTCATTGCTTCATACTTGGTGATATAGTATCCCGAACTTGGTCACAATGCACCAACAACTGGAGATTCATATAGCTCAAGATGAATTGAGGTACCCATATAAGCTGAGAGAGGTTTCAAGTCAACTCGTGGGAAGGTCGACTTTCCAAGAGATCGACTTTCTCAGAAGTCGAATTGGAAAAATCGAACTGGACAAAGTCGATCCCAGAAGGTCGACTTGAAATCAGATATGGGCAGTTAGACGATTACGACCCAAATGATCAAATTACCCCCATAAAAAGTCTTATAAATAGAAGGGCACCCTCATTCATTTGAGTAGGTTGATTCCAGTGAGAGAAGTCCCATCAAAGCAGAGTTAAAGCAACTGAGAAGTTCGGGTTGATTTCCCCACGGAGTTCCCCGCTAAACGCTTGTTCGAAGCGTCGTTGAGCACTAATTAGATTCCACCTTCATCAATACTACTTGGAATTCATAGCTTCATATTATTCGAGATCCTCCAAAGCCGTGTTAGATCCAGTCGAAAAAAAAAGCAGCTCAAATCTGAAGGATTGATGTACATGGGATTATGTTTCCCATCAAGCAACTCGTAAACATAATCGTCTATTTCACCAAAATCTTCGACTGAACTTTCATATATCGCTGGTGGGCTGGAATTCAGATTCGAAGAATTCCACGTCGCGTGACACAAATACCTTCTCTTTAATGTTGTTAACACATATATCCTCAAAACTCTTTAGGATATCCTATGAAAAATATGGGGATCTGAACGGAAAGGAAACTTATTTCGTCGAATAGAGCGGAGATTTTGATATGTCGGGTTTCCACGAATACCCAAAGCCCTAAAAGATTTAGGGCTTCGCCAAATAATAACTGATACGTACGTGATTGATCTACGAGATTTACCACCGGAGCTTTTGTTATAGATGAACGCTCGAGAAAACGTAACTCCAAAAGTTGAGATGGCTCAAGAGTGTCAGACCTACGATAACTATATGGCGATGTCGACGTTCCACAACACATCAACACCCATTTAAACAATCGGCAAAATATCAATGACAAAGTTCGTAAAACAATTCAGTAAGTACCGTTTATTCATCCATGCGATCGATGAAGAAGGCTGGTTTGATTTCCTTGTCCAGTTATCCCTTAGTGAAGAAATTTGGATTTTTTGACAAGCAAGAAAAATGAGAAATGAAATGGATATTCACGGAGATGGATTGACAAAAGATGTGTAGATGTCAATTGATTTATTATTTATTAAGATTGATAAATGGATATTGATCTTGGATCTTTTTTATTAATTAAAGACCCAAAAATAGCATGTATTTATTGTATTATGATTTTATCATTGACTTGTGATTTTTTAAACTATGCAATGTATAAGTATAGAAATATAAAACAGAAGTAAAAACTAAAAAAATGAGAAAAAAGTTTATTGACTTTCTCTCATTAGTTATGTAGTCTAGTTATATAATAACTAAATAAGTTACCTCACGAGATTGTTTTTTATATTTTCATAATAGATGTCTCCAAAGGGTGATAATAACTTTTCTTGTAACACATCGGATCAAAGAAAAGATTGATATCCTTAATGACTTCTTTAAAGATTACCTCATGAGACCTACCAACGTATTTTCTGTATCTTTTATTTTTTTTCTGTCTATATATATTATGACAAACACTTAATAACATTCCATAATACCTTCAAGGAAGAGAGTGATGTGTGATTTTTTACGCAGTCATTGTAAGATCTTTCAATCTAATATCTTGACTAAATTACGTGAAAATTGAAATATTCATTATTTTTCAAAAAACGAAATTCAGACTGTGCCCATAAATGTTGAATTGTTGGTCATTGATTTTTTATAAGGTTGACTTTTCAAAAATATTAGCTTTTCCACTATCAAATTCCAAATTATCAACATCAACCAAAGTCCAAAAGAAAAACAAAAAGGCAACTAAACACGCAATCACACAGACGTGATATTTTTATCATAGATGTCTCCAAGGGTGATAATAACTTTTCTTGTAACACATCGGATCAAAGAAAAGACTGATATCCTTAATGACTTCTTTAAAGATTACCTCAGGAGACCTACTAACGTATTTTTTATATTTTTTTTCCTGTCCATATATACTATGACAAACACTTAATAACATTCCATAATACCTTCAAGGGAGAGAGTGATGTGTGACTTTTTACGCAGTCATTGTAAGATCTTCCAATCTAATATCTTGACTAAATTACGTGAAAATTGAAATATTCATTATTTTTCAGAAAACGAAATTTAAACTGTGCCCATAAATGTTGAGTTGTTGGTCATTAATTTTTTATAAGGTTAACTTTTCAAAAATATTAACTTTTCAACTATCAAATTTCAAATCATCAACATTAACCAAAGTCCAAAAAAAAACAAAAAGGCAACTAAACACGCAATCATACAGACGTGATATTTTCATCATAGATGTTTCCAAAGGGTGATAATAACTTTTCTTGTAACACATCAGATCAAAAAAAAGACTGATATTCTTAATGACTTCTTTAAAGATTACCTCAGTAGACCTACTAACGTATTTTCTGTATTTTTTTTTTCTGTCCATATATACTATAACAAACACTTAATAACATTTCATAGAAACTAGAAGTCATCTTTTTTTTAACTGTTTTTATTCCAGATCTCTATTCATTCCTTTGGTTGAACACCTGGATTCCACTTTCTGAAAAATAATGAATATTTCAGTCCCCACTCAATTCAGTCCAGATATTAGATTGGGGGATATGATGGAAACAATATAAAAGATTACGCGTCACTCTCCCCCTTGGGGACTAATATGGAATGCTATTGGGTGTTTGTCGTGACATATATGGACAGAAAGAAATAAAAGGTATAGACAACAAATTAGTAGGCCTTCTGAAGTAGTCCTTAAGGAGGTCATTAAAGACATCAATCTCTTCTTTGATTCAGTGTATTAGAAGAAGAGCTGTTGTCACCCTTTGGAGACATCTATGATGGAAGTGCGAGAGACTAACCTCCTGAGGTAGTGTATCTAGTTATTATATAACTATACTACATAACTAATGAGAGAGAGTTAATGAGTTTTTTGTTCATTTCTTTTTACTTCTGTTTCTATTTTTATACTTTATTTTTTGTAAACTTGACATTAGCCTTATTTTAATGAAATTTATTTGTTTCAAAAAAAAACATTCCATAATACCTTTAAGGGAGAGAGAGTGATGTGTGACTTTTTACGTAGTCATTGTAAGATCTTCCAATCTAATATCTTGGCTAAATTACGTGAAAACTGAAATATTCATTATTTTTCAAAAAACGAAACCGCGACCATAAATATTGAGTTAGTTGGTCATTAATTTTTTATAGGTTGACTTTTCAAAAATATTGACTTTTCCACTATCAAATTCCAAATTATCAACATGAAGGAAAGTCCAAAAACAAAACCAAAAAGTCAACTAAACAACCGCAATAACACAAACGTGATATTAAATTAAATGTCGGACTTTTTTGTTGTTGTGTGTGTGGAAAACAGAAAATGACCGGTGTCTCAAAACTGCTGTAATTTGTCAGAAAACCAAACCCTTTATTTCACACCTCTACGGCTGAGCTGACTTCACCGACTCACCACCCAACTCCCCTTTCCCTTTCCCTTTCCCTTTCTCAGAATCCCACTGCTGTTTCTCGACTTTAATTTTTAATGGTGGAAACCACCGGAGAAAAAAACCCAACATCAGATCCATTGCAGAAGCATAGGTACCAAAACACTCAGTTTTCACATGCTTATGGGAAACTTGCATCTGCTATTGGTGCTTTTCTTCTCACTTCTGCAACTTTCGTATCAACTCAACCAGACATGTAGCCCTTCCGATTTGAAGGCCTTACGGGGTTTTACTTCTGGTTTGGGATTTGAAGGTGTTCCGGGATGGGAATTGGCTTCCTCCTCCGATTGCTGTTTGTGGGTTGGTGTCACCTGTATTTCTTCTTCTTCTTCATCTTCTTCTTCGATCAGTAGAGTTAGTGGGTTGAATCTTAGTGGGTTGAACTTAAATGGATCAGTCTCTGAATCATTGGTTGGATTGAGTGATCTTCGAACACTGAATCTCTCCCGGAATTCCCTCTCAGGCGATGTTCCTGCCAGTCTGTTTCGAATGCTCAAACTTGAGATTCTTGATTTGAGTGTTAATGGTTTCACCGGTGATGTTCCTATGGATTGTAATCTACCATCAATCCGTGAATTCAACATCTCATTCAATTCCTTCACTGCTTCTTCCCACCCAATCCTTGTTGCTTCCACATTTCTCAGTACTTTTGATATCTCCGGCAATAACTTCGGCGGTCAAGTTCGCGCCGACGGTCTCTGCAACAATTCGGTACCATCTTCTTCTTCTTCTTCTTCTTCTTCTTCACAGGTTCGACAGCTTCGCTTTTCTAGAAACCGTCTCGTCGGTGACTTTCCAGTTGGATTTGGGAACTGTCAGTTTCTGGAAGTGCTCCATCTTGATTCTAATTTCGTATCTGGTGGTCTTCCTTCCGATCTTTTTGGGTTATCTTCGTTGAGGGAACTTCATGTTGGGGTGAATCTCCTCGCCGGAGTCATCGATCCGAGACTCGGTGATCTCTCCAATCTCACATCTTTGGATCTCTCCTCCAATCAATTCAACGGTACCCTGCCGTCTCTCCTGTCAAACAAGCTCAGTGCAATCAGGGTTCTGAATTTCGGAAACAATTCTCTCGTCGGAAATATCAGTCATCTCGGTGACTTCACTTCAGTGCCATACCTAAGCTTCATCGATCTCGGTTCGAACAGCTTGAGCGGTGGTATCCCCAGTCAACTCTCTTCCTGCATCAGTCTCCGGACATTAAATCTCGCCAAGAACAATCTTTCCGGGGAAATTCCTAAAAGCTTCGCGAATCTCAAGGAGCTTTCTTCTCTATCTCTTTCGATCAATTGGTTAACCAATCTCACCTCAGCCATGACGATCTTACAACATTGCCCAAATCTCACTTCACTGGTTCTAACCCGTAACTTCATCGGCGAGACATTACCGGCGGAGCTCGGTATTATACCAGATGGGTTTCCGAAATTATCGTTACTCGTGATTGCTAATTGCGGTTTGAAAGGTGGTATTCCTCCATGGTTGAGTAATTTCCGGAACCTGCAACTCCTTGACATCTCATGGAATCATTTGAACGGAAGAATTCCAGATTGGTTTGGGGATTTTGACAGCATGTTTTACTTGGACTTGTCCAACAATTCTCTCTCCGGTGAGATCCCTTTGAACCTGACGAAGATTGCATGGCTTGTGGGAACCAGCAATGGCGGTGTTTCTAGCGCACTGACGGTGGTCGAACTCCCATTCTTCAGCAAAAGAAAAGACAGCGTGAAGGGTTTTCAGTATAATCAAGTCACAAGCTTCCCTCCTTCTCTTTTTCTGAGCGACAACAGACTGAACGGTTCGATCTGGCCGGAGTTCGGCGATCTTCGGAAGCTCCAGGTTTTAGATTTCAGTGCGAACAATCTTACAGGAAACATACCTGATGAGTTATCAAAGATGTCAAATTTAGAAACCGTGGAGTTATTCAACAACAATCTAACAGGAGAAATACCATCGTCTCTGACGAAATTGAATTTCTTATCGAAATTCAACGTGTCACACAACAATCTTTCCGGTCCGATCCCTACCGGCGGCCAATTCCTGACCTTCGACGATACGAGTTTCGCCGGGAATCCTGATCTGTGCGGCGACCGTTCGTCTCTTCCTCCCTGTGACAATAACAATAACAATAACAATACCGATAACAAAGTCAGAAGCAGTTACGACGGCGTTAAATCGGAAAAGAAGAAAAACAAAATCATCATCGGCGTGGTGAGTGGAATAAGCATCGGAACCGGTTTGATTTCAATTTTCGTGATCGTTTGTTTGTTTGTGAAAAGAGCACAATCGCATTCCGGAAGAATACAAGTTCTGGAGACAGAGATCCAAGAAGCTGTGGATTCAGCAACAGCAGTAGCAGGAGAAGCAGTTGTTGTATTTGAAAACACTCCGTTAACCATCGCCGACATATTGAAATCCACCGGCAATTTCGACGAAGCTAACATAATAGGATGCGGCGGATTTGGGCTTGTTTACAAGGCGACGTTGGCAAACGGACAGAAGATGGCGATAAAACGATTATCAGGTGATTTTGGACAGATGGAACGAGAATTCCGAGCAGAAATCGATACCTTATCAAGAGCTCTGCATCAAAACCTAGTCGTTCTTCAAGGTTACTGTAGAATGGCAAGTGTTCGGATTCTGATGTATTCCTATATGGAGAACGGAAGCTTGGATTTCTGGCTCCACGAGAACAACAACGACGATGACAACAGATCAAGGAATTTTTTGGATTGGGGAATGAGATTGGAGATAGCCAAAGGAGCATCAAAAGGTTTGGAATATCTTCACCTGAATTGCCAACCACACATCATCCACCGCGATATCAAATCAAGCAACATTTTGCTAGATCAAAATTTCAAGGCTCATCTTGCAGATTTCGGATTAGCGAGACTGATCAAACCTTACGACACACATGTGACCACCGATCTGGTCGGAACATTAGGTTACATACCGCCGGAATACGGACACAGTTCCATGGCGACTTTGAAAGGGGATATTTACAGTTTCGGGGTGGTTTTGTTGGAATTGGTCACCGGAAGACGACCAATCGATGTGTGTCAACCAAGAGGACACCGTGAATTGATTCCCAGAGTTTTGCAGATGAACAAGGAGAATAGAGTGAATGAGGTGTTGGATGTTCAGATCTGTAGTAATAAACAAAATCAAAAACAGATGGAGCGTGTTCTTCAAATTGCTTGCCTTTGCTTGTCTCAAAATCCAAAAGACAGACCATCAATCCATCATCTTGTTTTATGGCTTCATCAACTTCATTCATCATCATCACATGTCAACTCAATAAACTTCTAAAAGGTGTATTACAGTTTTTATACTTCCTAACAATTGATTTAAATATAGTTATATTTTTTCTACTTACTCTCAATCTAAGGAGACGAGTTTGTCCGGCAGTTAATCAATCTTAATTTCCTTCTTCCACCCTGTTGTGGATCAACAAGTGAAGAACATCACATTTGTGCAATGCCTTCACTTCTGCGTTCTTCTTGTGTGGTATTATAGTGTAGATTAGACGTCATTAATTTTCTTCTTCTAGAAGTTTACATGATTACCCGTAAGTTATAACATATAGTTATAAAATTGATTTGATGAGTCTGTGGTAATTTTTTTTTGAATTAAAACTATCTGGTAATATATAAATTTTAATAAAAAAAATGTGATCACATGCGCCCCACAACCTTCGCATTGATCCAACCAAGTGATTTTACGATCGTTTAAACTTTCAACAACCTTTGGGGACTGACTCGATATTTCCTAAAACGAGTTATGTCTCATCGTTCTCGCGTAGTGGGCTTTGTCACTTTGAACAATGGGAGGTGAAAAAACCCCAGTGCTCCTGACATCTTTTCCTTTTTCTAGGGAAAACACTGACATCACCTTTCGGTCCACTACATGCAAGTGATTACTCATATCGTTTCTATTTTCAAAGGAAGTTCATCACCTAAGAGATAGATCCTTTTATGGTTATGACTTTTTAGGTCATTCCATTTTTCACATTGTGGTAAATTTTGTATATGTTTAATTTTTTTCTTTCCAAATCTGTGTTTGTATCGGCGTTTTTAGAACACCAATCGTCGTCTGCGTCCTCAAATCGACAGAGACAAAGAAATCGTGACTCTTATCTGTCAAAAGATTTTTACAGGATTTGATAGCTGATAACATCCATTGGTGGAGCGGTTGAATGTCCGCAAAATATCTGATTGCATAACAGAAAATTTGAAATAATGATGAAGGTATATTTACTAGTTAGCAAGAAAAAAAGAAGGTATTTTTAATTGTCAAAACAAATGGTTATAAACACAATTGAAATTTCATATTTTTTCTACTACCATTCAAGCTTTCAATACTTTTTTTTACACACAATTCATACATTTCCAGTGTTTTCCATTAATCACTGTCAAAATCCTTTACTTTCACATCTGCATTTTCTCCATACTGAATGCAGTTGTCTATGTTGGACAAAATGAATCGGATGCTGCATATGGAAAACACTATATTAGTTTTCCACCAGTTTTCTTACAAAAAAATGTGAACATACGCGCACCTACTCTCCTTCCTTAGATCAAGGGGAATGAAATTCACCATGCTGAATTCGTCGACCTGAAAACTACCAAAACTTACCCAACAAAAACAAATTCATATTCAATTTTAACAACTCCAAATATATTACTAACCAGATCTGCTAGAGCTTTGTTGAGCTTTGCAAATTTTGGTGCCATGTTCTTATTCAATTCAGACAACAAAACTTTTGCTTCCGGATTTAGATAACTATAATAAAAACAGATGAAAAATAACAGCACCTCAACAAAAGATCAAATCATAATCCATAGGGTTTAAAGGATATACTCTTCAATGTCTTTTTTATTTTGCACAAGATCCATCTTAGACATGATATTAATATGTGGTAGCTCAAGCTGAACCATTGCAGACAATGACGACATGCAACCGCTAATATACTTGGTCACGTCAGTAATGAACTGAAATGGAATAATAATTTCCATTAATCAGGTGTAAATATTTTACTTATTAATTTGTCCAAACTAAACAAACCTGTGAATCAAGCAAATAAACAACGCAAACATTGAAGTCCTTTTGTTTAAGATGTTCAGTGAAGTTCTTCAAAACAGGAACATGTGAGAATAATTCTATCTGACCTGCAGTGAAATAGTAAATAAACACTAAATAACGAATAAGACAATGTGGAGTACATAAAAATACGCAAGTCATAAAGATCAATATCGAAGAGCTGACAACTAGTGTGTGACGGTGTCAGTGTGATATCAATATAAAAATAAGACTTTCTCAGTAACCATTTTTTTTATTTTACAAACTTAAAACTAGTTATAACTTATACAATGTTAATCACTACTTACTACAAAACAACAAAGAACTTCTCACACAATTTCACCAAGACAAAAATTACCTGGACAGTCAAACACAAGATAGTCATCCTCCAAAAAGTTGTCCAATTCTTCTGACAACCACTCATCTAAGTTTTGCTCAAGATGTCTATAAGTGCCATAAGGAAATTCAAAATCTATGACATGCAAATATCTGTCAAATTTAATTGCTTCAAGAAAAAAAATCTGTTTGTTGACACAAAATATATCTCCGAAGTACCAGATTAATAGAAAGAATAAATGAAGATTTGCATGACCCATTGCTTTTGTATAATACGAATTACTTTGCCTAAATCTCATTAAAAACCGCAATGCAATTTGACAATGGTTTTTGGCAGAAAATCAGTATTTCTTAAAAATCAGGAATTAAATACATGACTTGACATCACATATTTTGTTGTGATGGTTATGACAACACGTCATATGCAAGTATAAACATTTTTTTTGCAAGCATTAAATTTTTTCATTAAAAGTAATGAAGGGAGATACCCTAAATGCAAATAATTTTTTTTGTAAATAATGTTTATGCAAATAAACATGATGATGGACTTAAAAAATTACTTTATTTAATTTTATTGCAAAAATGAAATAGATTAAAAAAGGGATACTCCATGCAGTAGATGAGAGCACCATTAGGACCTAAACCAAGCTCTTCCATTACATCATCCAAAGAAATTAGTTCTCTGATATCTGTAATCAATCAATCAATGTTATACCAAAAAATAAGTAAACCAGTAAACAATATATACAGAGGAAATAGTATCTGTACCCAAAGAAACTGGATAATCAAAATTATCGGCAGCCGGATCAAGATTGATTATGTCAACTCTCCTCCCTATGGCCTCACAGTGTTGATGCAACCTAGAGCAATAGGTGGACTGTGGCGGCAACAACAAAATCAAAAAATTGTTTACAGTTTAAAAGAAGAAGGCAACAATGATGATGAATTATAGAATAGCAAACCTTTCCGCTTCCAGCGGGACCAATGACGAGCTGTGCATAACCCATGGATTGAAACAATAATCACCCTAAGATTAAACCAAGTTAAGATGTGTACTAGAGTTTATTCTGAACTCGTTGTCAATAATCCTAACAAAAAATATAAATAATCAGTTTTTTTCCTTTCTGCTGAGTAGATTTTGTCATTTTAGACCCAACTCTTCAACTCCTGTCCAATCAATTTCTAAAAATATTTTGTTATGAAAAACTCAGATACCAACTCATTGACAAATGGCAAAACATTAAAAACTCTTCGAATAAATCATAATAATCATGTACCTATAAGGCTATAACTAATTAATAAATACACACAAAGGTTTCCATGAAATCATTAAGTCCAATCTAGTAACGGGGAGTGTGTGAACTTTATGATATGACAACCCTTTATATTTTTAATGAATGAATCAATTATTTTACATCCAGAAACCTTCTAAAACAACTTGTTCATCAAATCATCTTCACATCAACCATTCAACCTCTACCTTTAGGAATCAATAAATTTGAGTTTTAACATGAAGTTCCTGAATTTTCAGCAACCACCTATTTCGTAATCATCACACCTTCATATGGTTTTAACATTATACTCCATAACCATGATATTACAAAAGAAAGGAGAGTTCTTTTATGATTTCAAAATTCAAACTGTAGAAAAATCTCAAAGTTTACTTATCGTATATTAATCTAACAAGAATTGCATTAAACCATCTAAACCCTGAATAGAAAAATATTTTCTAAGTCATTCCAAATCTCTCCTAATTCCGTTGGCTTAACACCTGAACTTCGCATTCTGGAGATCAATGAATATTCCGGTCCCCACCCAATCAAACCCGGATATCAGATTAGAGAATCTTACGGAGGCTGCACAAAAATTCACACATACTCCCCTCCTTGGGGGCTAGGCTACTCTGGAACGTCATTGGGTGCTTGTCGTGGCATATCTGGACAGAGAAAAACAAAAGACACCAGTAGGCCTCTTGATGTAATCCTTTCCTTTGAACCGGAGTGTCACAACTCACGAAAAGAGTTGTTGTCACCCTTTGGAGTGTCACAAGGACAAATAACTCCTAAACTTTAACCATCATCAACATCTATTCTTCTGTCATCAACATCTATTATCTATCAAACATCCCAGTAAAGGATTTCTAGATCTAAAATTTGATCATATTTTAAATAAAGTAAAATTAAAAGTCATAGTTAAAATGTTAAATACTCAAGTCTCAAAATAACATCATTTAAAAGGTAATGTTATTTCTCAAAGAAAAATACAAATCACAATCACATTTCTATTTGGGTTAATTTTAATTAAAATTATAAAAATATATATTGAAAAAAATAATGGATGAACGAACTTGAAGCAATAAATAAATGGACGGACTTAAATAAATAAATAAATGAAAGAACTTACTTAACTATTGACATCCACTCCCACATTTAGTTGGGTGTTTCATGTATGTACTTGGTAGGATAAAAATTTAAATAAGTTGAATACTTAAACGATAACCAGAAAAAGAGGAGTAGACTCAGTAGAGGACATTCCCTAAATTTCAGTTTCCGCAAGAAGGATTGAATTAAGCAAATATTAAATATTGAAAGGGGAATAGGAGAAGAAGAAAAGGAATCAAAATAACCTCCAGTAACTCAGTAGAACAAAAGAAATAGTTACCTATCGACTGATTTCACCGCCGGGTGAAAAATTGGAAATGGGGTTTGGAGAAGAGCTTGCTGGATTGGAGATTTGGAACACGCTAGGGTTTTAGTTGGGGTTTGAATGTTTAATATTGGGAAAATAAAGAATTAGTGAAATTTTGGGGATTATATATAGTTATATTAAATTATCGGGTTATTAATGAATTAGGAATTATATTGGGTTTTTGTGTAAATATTTTATTGTATGAATTATATATTTAGGGCAATTATTTTTATTGTTTGTTTATATTCATCCGAATTTAATTTTCTTACCGTGGGTTGCAAATCTGCAATGGAAATTTAATAATTAACTTAATTTAAATTAAATTCATGAAATAAAAAACTTATAATTTTGATTTATTACAAAATGGTCCAAAAAAAACAACTCTATACACTAAGTAATGTAACTTGAACATTGCCCTTATTTTTTAATAAAATTTAATTGTTTTTTTTTTTTTTTAATAATTTGGATCTAGTATTTGATTTGTTTTTTTTGAAAATAATTAAATTTCATTAAAAAAATAAAGACAATGTTCAAGTTACATAGAAAATAGAAATAAAAAACAAAAGCAAAAAAATGAATAAAAGTTCATTGACTATTTCTCATTAGCTACGTAGTCTAATTATACAGTAACTAAATAATCCATGCTCAAGGACAAGAGAGTTGTAGAATATGCTGACATCTCTTATAACATCTTCAATGGAGATTAATTTATTTAAGTTGGTATTTAAGATTAGTGTGTTGTCCATTAATAACTTATTGCCTTATGGTCCTAAATAAATGTAGCATGAATATTACAATCAAGAAATGAAAAGATGTTGAAATATATTTGGTGCAAGATTCTGGAAATATAAGATGTTGAAATATATTTGGTGCAAGATTCTCGAACTATAACATGTTGGTTGTCGTAGTTTTTTTTTTTGAAAATAATTAAATTTTATTAAAAAATAAAGACAACGTCAAATTATAGAGTATAGAAATATAAAATAAAAGTAAAAAAAAGAACAAAAAACTCATTGACTCTATTTTGTTAGATATGTAGTTTAGTTATAAAGTCATTATATAAGTTGTCTTAAAAGGTTAGTCTCTCATATTTTCATTATAGATGTATTCAAAAAGCGACTGACAACAACTCTTTTTGTAATGACCTCTTTAAAGATTACCTCAAAAGGTTTATTTTATCTCTTTCTATCCATATATACCACGACAAACACCCAATAACCTCCAAGGAGGAGAGTGGTGTACGACTTTTTGCACAGCTTCGATAAGATTCCTCAATCTAATTAATATATGGATTAGATTAAGTGAAAACTGAAATATTTATTCTTCTTCAGAAGACGAAATTCAAATACTCAACCAACAGAATAAAGAAAGACATGGAATAAAAACAGTTGAAGAAGAGATGACTTTTAAATTTATCTTTCAGATTGCATAATAGACAAGAAGAGAGTACTTGCACTCTTCAGTTTCTCAACTTTCTGAATGTGTTTAGATGATCTTATTTCACCCTTCACAGGAGAATATAAAATTTTGTCAACATTTTCAACCAAATTCCATTGGCTAATACATCTTTATAACTTATATCTCTAATACTTTCCATCATTCCCCCCAACTTGCTTATAGCCATTAAACCTGTATATCGGTCGGATTCGGATCAAATATGCAGGTATCCGAATCCAACCGAATAAAATCCGAATATGAAAATCCGAATCCGGATAACTTTTTATAAAAATCTTAAAATAAAATTATAAAAGTATAAAATCATCATTAATAAAGTTAATTAATAGTCAATTAATCATCCAGGATATCTGAAAGTCAATTTATATTTATTTAGGTATCCGGATATCCGAATCCGAATTTTTTAAACGAATTCAAATTTTAACGACGGATTTTCCGGATATCAATTTAGGTATCCGAACCGAATCCGAAATCCGGATAATTATATTCGAATTCGAATACGGATTCCGATATACCATTTACAGGCTTAATGACCATATAAGAGTATCAAATCTCCACACAATCGTACTATCAACCTTACAATTTAAACATTTACAAGATTCTGATATACATGCTAAATCTTACCTTAGTTTTTTCTGCTTTTTTTTAATATGGATTAGTTTTCTAACAAATAAAAGTAAAGAAAAAATGTAACACTCCTACTGTATAAGAATCTAGCACTACCTCTAGCAAGAATTGTTAGTTCCTTTTACTTCTTTCAAACGTCTGCAAAAGAAATTTCCACCAAAAGAATCGATATAATAAGTAAGCTATTTAGTGCAAGATAAAAAATGTATACAGTTAGTAGTAAGTAGACTTTAATGGTCGATAATTTGTGTTCGTGGAACACTTAGTCACTACTTTGTGTCTGAATTTTGGTCTGGTTTGACAGAACACCATCCTTCCATATCTCTTTCCACCTAGAATAAAAAAGAACGGTAAAAAATTAAAAGCTCTGATGCCAAAAAAAGAAAACAGATATTCAAATATTTCTTTGAACTGAATCAGACTTGTACAGAACTAATAATATAAGAGATTTTGTATTTAAATTTCTAAATGATAAAGATGTTTTGAATATTGAAACAACAAAACAAAATAATTAACATGAAATAATATTGGAACATAAGTCGTGAGTGCACTCTACATAAATTAAAACCATGTTAGGTAAGGATTTATGAATCACATCAAATATAAGAATAAAACATCTTCAAGAATTAAACTCTTTTTTTGCACGAGGTCGATATTTTTTATTGATGAAAGTAAAATTTTTAATTAATAACGAAAGGCAATGCCCAAAATACATAATGGAGAAAAAAGAGAAATAAGGGAAATGAGTAAAATGATACAGTGCATGGTTATTATAGTTCATATGAATGAAAGGCATTGCCTCAAGAGGCTAGTCTCCCACGATTGCATAGTAGATATCTCCACCGTTTGACTACAGTTTTTCCTATAGTATTCAGTTCTATAAAGGCATTGCCTCAAGAGGCTAGTCTCCCACGATTGCATAGTAGATATCTCCACCGTTTGACTACAGTTTTTCCTATAGTATTCAGTTTTAAAGACATCAGTCTCTCCTTTGATTCAGTGTATTACAAGAAGAGCTGTTGTCACCCTTTGAAGACATCTTTGATGGAAGTATGGGAGACCAACCTCCTGAGGCAGCGTATCTAGTTACTGTATAACTAGACTACATAGCTAATGGGAGAGAGTCAATGAGCTTTTTGCTCATTTCTTTTTACTTCTATTTTTATTTCTATTCTCTATTTTTGTAAACTTGGCATTAGCCTTATTCTAATGAAATTTAATTGCTTAAAAAAAAAAAAAGTAGGCGGAAGGGGGTTTAAAGGTTAGAGACCTGCCTATTATCACCACTACAACCAATATTAAAAGAGCTTTAAAGTATTGGGATAAGAATGACTCTATTTTGATAAAATGGATCCAAGATAGGTATATTAAAGGAAAAACGCTTAATGATATACAAATCAAGCCTACTGTGGATACGCATTTCTGGAAAACTTTTATATCAGAAAGGAATCTAGTGGATAAATGTTTGGATTGTAGAGCCAATAGTACGATTGTGTGGAGATCTGGTACTCCGATAAGTACATTGGGGGGAATGGTGGAAAGTATAAGAAATCGAAAGCATAAAGACATGTCAGCTGAGGGAATTTGGTTGAAAATGCCGACAAAATTCTCTATTCTCTTGTGGAGGGTGAAATTGGATCACCTAAACACGTTCAGGAAGTTGAAAAGTTAGAGAGTACAAGTACCTCCTGTTTGCTTGCTATGCAATCTGGAAGATAAAACTAGGAGTCATTTTTTCTTTAACTGTTTTTTTTCTAGATCTCTTTTAATTCCGTTGGCGGAGCACCTGGATCTCGTTTTCTGGAAAATAATAAATATTCCAGTTCCCACCCAATCCAGTCCAGATATTAGATTGGGGGATTTGACAGAGGTTGCACAAAAAATTACGCACCACTCTCCCCCTTGGGGGCTACTATGGAATGTTATTGAGTGCTTGTCGTGGCATATATGGACGGAAAGAAACAGAAGATATAGTGATGTAGGTGGAAACTCTCCAATACAGTAGACACACACAAACAGTGATGAAGATGGATATCTTCCTCACAAGAACTAGATCGGAGCTTGGAATCCACCAAGTATGTGATCTAGATCTGAGGGCAGTGAACAATACTAAAGTAGGGAATAGAGAAAAGCAAGAAAAGTAGGAAATACTCAGCAACGAGAGAGAGAAGGGAAAAGTAAGAAATACCTTGTTGCACAATAATCAAAACTGCTCTTCTCCTCAAGGCCCATTGTATTTATACTCACATTATTGGTAATGAGCAACCCAATAATGTGAGTCAAACATTCCCTAGAAATGGTCAAGCCAATTACCTTCCACTTGGTCATTTCCAGTTAAGTCCTTGGATGCATTAATAATACCACTTTGTATTGCATCACATAGACAACACATTAGTAGGCCTCCTGAGGTAGTCCTTAAGGAGGTTATTAAAGACATCAGTCTCTCATTTGATTCAGTGTATTACAAGAAGAGCTGTTGTCACCCTTTGGAGACATTTATGATGGAAGTATGAGAGACTAACCTCCTGAGGCAACGTATTTAGTTACTATATAACTAGACTACATAGCTAATGGAAGAGAGTCAATGAGCTTCTTGCTCATCTCTTTTTACTTCTGTTTTTATTTCTATACTCTATTTTGTAAACTGGGCATCAGCCTTATTTTTTAAATAAAAATTTTAATTGCTTCAAAAAAAATAAAGGGGATGATCTTGATGAGATTTATATTTGGTGTGTTATGAACTTATGTGAATGACAGAAATTGTGACCTATTCAGATAATTAGTTCCTTCGTGCAGAATTATTTTAGTATTTGACAAATTGGGAGTATAAATGATACATTCCGAAGAGTGCATATTATATATATATATATATATATATACAGTAAATATCAGGAACGACCCTGTCCGCACGGGTCGTTCCTGACGGTACCCTGCCTCCACCGTCCGATCTTCAAATCAATTAAATCTTTAAATCTTTAAATCTTTAAATCGGATACAGGATAGTGTGAAACCCATCGCGGAACCCATCGCTCCCTCGGTCCATGCTCCATCCTCTGCTCCCTCTTCAAGTTCCTGATATCCATCGTCATCATCATCGGACTCCTCGTCCTCGTCCTCGTCCTCTGGCGATCTGAACCCATTGCAGTTCTCGTCCTCGCCGTCGTCCTCCTATCCGCGGAACTGCAAAACCTCCAAATGGCGATCTGAACTGCAAAACCTCCATGGCGATCTGAACTGCAAAACCTCCATGGCGATCTGAACTGCCCATTGCAGTCCTCGTCCTCGTCCTCGATCTGAACTGCAAAACCTCCAAATCGCGAGGACGAGGACGAGCCCATTGCAGTCCTCGTCCTCGTCCTCCTATCCGCGGAACCCATTGCAGTTCCGGCGATCTGAAAATTGGGGAACTCGCGAGTCTGGTCTTGAAAACTTGCTGTCCGATCCTTGCCCTGATGAAGGCGTTTGGTAAATGAGTTTTGTCGTCGGAGATCAAGTCCTGAGCTCCGATGATGTTAACTCTGACGTACCAGAGTCTAGGAGAATGGTACACCTTGGAACGAATGTTGGAGCTGTCTATTGGCGTCGCCTCTGGTGATCCTGCAGTGTCGGAATGCCAGGCATCGGGAAAATACTCATCGGCCTGCGTTCCCTTCCAGACAGCAATCATCAATTCACCCTTCACCTTCTCCTCTGTTTTTTTCTGCTCCAACCGGTACCACTCCGGTGCAAGTGGGCTGTCCGGCGGTATACGCTCCGGGAGTTCTTCGATATCGATTCTCAACTTTCCAACGAAGTCATCGCTGATTAGATCCTTGTCCTTCACTAGAATTTCGACGGTGTCAGCCTGTAAGTGATCCATGGAAAAAGCAAACACTTCGTTCCATTCGGGATTCTTCTGTTTCTCAAACATTCTAGTCTTCCCGGTGTAATTTCCGACCTTCACCAACACGTATGGATCAAGACTTCCGGTAATATCCATCGTCGGGAGATCCCTCGCTTTTACAATTCTGACAAACAGATACTCCATGGATTCCACCAAATCGTTCCGGCAATCCTGACTTTTCCTCGTCCTCGTCCTCCTATCCCATTGCAGTCCATTGCAGTCCTCGTCCTCGTCCGAGCACATTGCAGTCCTCGTCCTCGTCCTCGTCAAAGTTCCGAGCCCATTGCAGTCCTCGTCCTCGTCCTCCTATCCGCGGAACCCATTGCAGTTCCGGCGATCTGAAAATTTGGGAACTCGCGATGGGTTCCGCGGAACCCATTGCAGTTCCGGTGATTGCAGTTCGGGGAACTTTGGCAGTTCGGGGGAACCTCCAAATCGCGGTTCCAATCGCGGGAATCGGAACTGTAGAACCTCCGTTCACGATCGCGGGAATCGGAACCGTAGAACCTCCGTTCACGATCTGGTGTCCGCACGGTGATCACCGTGCGGACGTGTCGTTCCAGAAACTTTCCCTATATATATATATATATATTAAAATTCAAAATATCAAATTGATACGTAAAGATTTAAAATGAATTCATTATATAAAATGAAACCAGAGTTCAGAACAAATTATAAATTTTCTAAACCAATTTATTGCATACCTTGTTCCATCAGTACCTATGCATAGAAACTCGCCATGTCGCCAGCCATTTTGGAAATGACCAAAAAAGGTACCTCCCAATTTTGAATAGAACCTTCCCTCACCATTGGCCTTTCCTTTCCAGAAATTTGCAAACCATCGGTCTCCGCTATGAAAATAAAACCAACCCTGCATGTTGAATAATTTTTTTAAATAGCTAATTTATTTACTACCCAACACTTGAAGAATAAAAAAAAAGATACAATCCAAATTAGAAAATCAACCAATGGTTTACAACTACTACTATGAATCCGTACATATGGATCTGATAGAAATCATGGAATGCACATGCATTGGTATTTGGTATCAATTTTACTGAATACACACACACATTGCATATTTGAAATATAAATAAGGCATGTTCATGAAAAGTATAAGTATAATCCCAAATTGTCTTACCTTACCATGCATTAAGTCGTCCCTCCAAGTTCCTTGATATACATCTCCATTACTAAAATAAAACATCCCGAAACCTGATCTCTTACCATAATGCAATATTCCATCATAGAAGCTCCCATTAGTAAATGTTAGACGACCCTGAACTTATAAAAAATTATGTTAGAAAAATAATAAACGGAACTTTAAGGCTATGCTCAATATTTAAGAAAACTGATGCTGCAAAAAGTAAGCCAATAAAAAAAACATAATAGTGAGAACTGTGCCAAAAGAGAAGAAATGATGCCAAAAAAAAAGCCAATATGACTAGAAGGCATGGAGCGACGTTACACACAGAATAAAATAGAAATAGACAATTATGTTGAATCGAACCTTTCCTTCAGGGAGCCCTCCTTCACACCTTCCACGATAGAGTCCTCCTCTAAATTTCATCTCTATTATAGGTGTCCATTTTTTTCCAGACTCTCTTTCAGCATCCTGCAAAAGAAAAGTACTATAAATATTAAATCATACACTCATACCTTATTTTTGGTTTGCAATTCTTGACATTCCAATGAATATATCTTGAATTCTTGATGGATTTTATAAGGCATTTTTTTCATAATGTATGAACCTTTTTTTTGAAAGAAATTAAAATTTTCATTTAACAAATGAATGGCAATACCCAAATTACAAGGAGTTACAAATATTTAAAATACAGAAAATATAAGAAATGAGCAACGAAGCCCATTGACTCTCTCCCATTAGCTATGTAATCTAAAAGGGCAATGCCCAAATTACAAGGAGCTACAAAAATTTAAAATACAAAAAATATAAGAAATGAGCAATGAAGTCCAATAACTCTCTCCCATTAGTTATGCAATCTAGTTATGCAATAACTAGACATGCTGTCTCGGGAGGTTGGTCTCCCATACTTTCATAATTGACGTCTCTAAAGGTTAACAACAACTTTTCTTGTAACACTCTGTTCTAAAGGAAAGACCGATGTCTTTTATTACCTCATTAAGGAGAGACTAATTCTCACTTTTCTTCTCAGTTCTTCAATAAACTCTGTCTCTATTGTAATAATTTTTTCGTATTGGTAGGCTTCTTGCAGGATGACTCAAGGGGTAAGAGTAGCAAAATAATTTTCTTGCCATCAGCTTGAAATACATACTGCCAAGATCTTCTCAACAAAATGTGTTGCATCAATTTCCATGTCAACAAAATCACACAATACTGTATCATTGCACCTCTTGCCAATAGAGAGTGGCACCTTGCATAAAGTTTGATTTTCACCTCATCACCATTTTTAATCTACCCTATTGTATATGGTTTTGGGTGTTTCTCTAGTGTAAGCTACAACTTTTTGGCTTCATTTTCAGATATTAGAGTATCTGTGCACCCATGTGTTAATGATTATGTGACTTGGGAGGTATAGGAGAATAGAAACTGTTTAATTAATTGGACACCCTTATTGGGTCAATGAATTGAGTCATTATCTTGGTTTCATTCCAAGATGATCACTCTTTATAAATACCTATAAGTCGTCGAAAACATTATGTGTGTTGTATTTCATTTGTAATAGGTAGCCACCATCAATAAAACCAGACAATGGACGTACACCATTCTTGGGTGGAAGTGTGATGCAGCCCTTATAAGTGCCTGCATTAATAATAGGCTCGATTCTAATCGAGCCTTGGACCAAGCCCAATAAAATGGCTTGGACTCTCATGGTAGACTTTCCACTCTTAAACCATGAGAGTATAAATATGAGTGGACCCTAAAGGTGGAGGACAGTCGAGTTTTATTTTATCCAAGGTAATTCTCAACGAGAATTCTTTCCTTCCTTCTTTTATTTCTTTCTATTTTTTTCTACCGAATTTCTTTATTCTTACCTATTTTCAGTACACGATTATCCTTGGATTAGGATAATCTAATTTGAATCAATCGATTTGAAGGGAACACAAACCCTACTCAATTGTTTATTGTTCCATTGCTTGGGAAACGCAAAGTCTGGACAGAAATCGTCCATTTGGTGCAACTGATTTAAGGAAGTGTTCGAGGCCTTCATCAAGTGGTATAAGGGAATTGCGATCTACAATTGGCCGAGGACATCAACCAAAAAAAAAATACACTTTGCGATTTGCTATTTGGACATCAATCGCGATCTACGTCTGGACGGATTTGCGATTTCACTGTGCGATCTAGGACTTCATCAAGTGGTTTGCGATTTCTGTACGATTTCACAGAATAGTGCGATTTCACAGAACATTGCGATTTGCAATTTCTGTGATCTGCATTTTTGAGCACGGACCTGGACGGATTCTACATTCTCGCGGACGGACCTGGACGGATTTGACAACACTTGTAATCGCGATTTGCAGTTAGAGGGATTCACCTTTGCGATTTTATTTCTGGACGGATTTCAGCACACGTGAAGTAGTCCAGCACATGTGAAAAAAAAAGAGAGAAAAAAGAGAGAAAAAAAGAGAGAAAAAAAAGAGAAAAAAAAAGAGAGAAAATCTTTGCAATTTATTTTAGCGAATTTTCCTGGACGGAATTGCGAGCACACGTGAAGAATTCCAGCATTTATTTCTTTACGATTTATTCCAGCATTTTTAAGATGGCCGAGAACGTCACACGTGAAGAGTTTGAGAGGTTGGCAAAAGTACTAACCGATTTAACAACCTTTGTTAGGGACGGTTTCCAAACAATGCAACAGAATTTGCAACCTATTCAGCCGCATGGAGGAGCAGATCTGGCAGTGAATGGAGAGGCAGAACCGGCATTAAACTTCAGAAGAAGAAACCCACCCATAGCTAGGGAGCGTTTGGAAGAACAGATCTGGCAGGGGGAAAATTTCAGGCAGCGTGACAATTTCAGACAGGAAGAAAATTTCAGACAGAGAGGACTTTTTAATAGACAGATTGAGGCTTCAGTCAGTTTTCGGAAATTAAAAAATAAACTCCAAACAACACCAGTATTGGCTCTTCCGAATTTTTCTAAATTTTTTGAAGTAGAATGTGATGCCAGCATTTCTGGAGTAGACGCAGTACTAAGTCAGAGTGGTCATCCAGTAGCATTTCACAGTAAGAAACTCACTGCAAGCAGAAAAAATTGGACCACATACGAGCAAGAATTATATGCTGTTGTCAGAGCATGCAAGGTGTGGGAGCTTTATTTAATTCAGAGAGAGTTTGTAGTCCTCACTGACCATATAGCTTTGAAACAGATAAATGGGTCTTCTAATACTAACAGAATGCACAACAGATGGTTTTCCTTCTTACAGAGATTCGAATTTACAATAAAGCATAGATCTGGTGCAAACAACAAGGTAGCCGTTGCATTGAGCAGAAAAAATTCTTTATTAACAATCCTAAGATTAGAGGTGGTAGCGTTTGATTGTCTAAAAGAATTATATCCTACTGATGAAGATTTTTCGAGAATTTGGGAGGAATGCCTTCAGAAAAAACACAATAAGGGCTTCAGAATCAATGAAGGATTCCTTTTCAAGGAAAATAGATTATGCATTCCTCAGACATCCTTGAGACTACAATTAATAAGGGATTTACACTCGGGAGGATTAGCTGGCCATTTTGGGAGAGATAAAACAGTAGCCCAAGTAGAAAGCAGATATTATTGGCCGGGAGTAAGAAAAGAAGTAGAAAAATTTGTGCAAAGATGTTCTAGGTGTCAAGAAGCAAAAGGCACTAGTCTGAATAGTGGTCTTTACACCCCTTTACCAGTAGCTAAAGAACCATGGACTGACCTCTCTATGGATTTTGTCCTTGGGCTACCTAAAACTAGTAAAGGGTTGGATTCTATTTTTGTAGCAGTCGATAGATTCTCGAAGATGGTGCACTTTATTGCTTGTAAAAAAACAAATGATGCTTCTCACATTGCAAAATTATTCTTCAATGAGGTTATAAGACTTCATGGCATTCTAAGTAGCATCTTATCAGATAGGGACATAAAATTTCTATCTCACTTTTGGAGAATTTTATGGAAGAGATTTGACACAAATCTGAAATTCAGTTCTACATGTCACCCACAATCTGATGGGCAAACAGAAGTAGTCAACAGGTTTGGAAATCTATTAAGAGCACTTGCAGGGAAACAACCAAAACAGTGGGATCAACATTTTTTTTGTTTTGAAGCAATTAAATTTCATTAGAATAAGGCTAATGCCAAGTTTACAAAATAGAGAATAGAAATAAAAAATAGAAGTAAAAAGAAATGAGCAAAATGCTCATTGACTCTCTCCCATTAGCTATGTAGTCTAGTTATACAGTAACTAGATACACTGCCTCAGAAGGTTGGTCTCCCATACTTCCATCATAGATATCTCCAAAGGGTGACAACAGCTCTTCTTGTAATACACTGAATCAAAAGAGAGACTGATGTCTTTAATGACCTCCTTAAGGACTACCTCAGGAGGCCTATTAATGTGCTACCTAAACCTTTTATTTCTTTCCGTCCATATATGCCACGACAAGCACCCAATAGCATTCCATATTAACCCCCAAGGGGGAGAGTGGCGCATAATCTTTTGTGCTGCTTCCGTCAGATCCCCCAATCTAATATCTGGACTTGATTGGGTGGGAACTGGAATATTCATTATTTTCCAGAAAGCGAAATCCAGCTGTCCCGCCAACGAAATTAAGAGAGATCTGGAATAAGAACAGTTAAAGAAAAGATGACTCCTAGTTTCATCTTCCAGATTACACAGTAAGCAAGCAGGTACTTGTACTCTCCAACTTCTTAATTTCCTGAACGTGTTTAGATGACCCCATTTCACCCTCCACAAGAGAATAGAGAATTTTGTTGGCATCTTCGACCAAATTCCCTCAGCTAACATGTCTGTATGCTTTCTATCTCTAATACTTTCCACTATTCCCCCCAATTTATTTATCGGACTACCAGATCTCCACATAATCGTACTATTCGCTCTACAATCCAAACATTTATCCACTAAGCTTCTTTCTGAAACAAAAGCTTTCCAAAAATGCGAATCCACAGTAGGTCTGATTTGTATATCATTAAACGCCTTTCCTTTAATATACCTATCTTGGATCAATTTTACCAGAATAGAATCGCTCTTATCCCAGTACTTTGAAGCTCTTTTAATATTGGTTACAGTGGTGATAATAGGAAGGTCTCTAACCCCTAGACCCCCTTTCGACTTGGGAAGGATCATTTGGGCCCACGGGATCCCTTTCCTTCCGTCCCATATAAATCTATAAGCTAACCTTCTCACCTTCTTAGCCACAGAATCAGGGATAGTCATACCTTGCGCCCAATAAGTATACTTTTCAGCTATTATCCAGTTAACTAATTGTATTCTCCCTCCATAGGAAAGACATTTCCCACTCCATCTTGCTAGGAGCGCCTCTATAGACTGGATTAGCTTCCAGCACTGTCCAAATGGGATCAATATTTAGCTCAAGCGGAATTTGCCTTTAATTGCATGCCAAATAGATCAACGGGATGTGCACCTTTTGTAGCTGCCTATGACCACCTTCAAAAGAATATAATGGATGTTACCTCCACACCTTCAGTGAATAAGAAGGTAGAAGATATTATAGAATCCAGCAAATTAATACACAAGCAAGTAGAAGAATCAATAACCAGAGCCAATGATCTCTATAAGGAAAGAGCTGATAGGTCTAGAAGATTTCAGACTTTCAATGAAGGTGATTTGGTAATGGTTCACTTAAAAAAAGACAGATATTCAGCAGGATCTTATTCTAAACTGAAGGACAACAATTTTAGACCTTGCAAGCTACTAAAGAAGATTAGTGACAATGCTTTTGTAGTAGATCTACCTCCAGAATTCAACATGTCATCAACCTTCAATGTTGCAGATTTAAGAAGATATTATCCACCTGCAGAGGAAGAAAACCAATTGAGGACAATTGTGTTCCAAGAGGGCTCGCCTGATGCAGCCCTTATAAGTGCTTGCATTAATAATAGGCTCGATTCTAATCGAGCCTTGGACCAAGCCCAATAAAATGGCTTGGACTCTCATGGTAGACTTTCCACTCTTAAACCATGAGAGTATAAATATGAGTGGACCTTAAAGGTGGAGGGCAGTTGAGTTTTATTTTATCCAAGGTAATTCTCAACGAGAATTCTTTCCTTCTTTTATTTCTTTCTATTTTTTTCTACCGAATTTCTTTATTCTTACCTATTTTCAGTACACGATTATCCTTGGATTAGGATAATCTAATTTGAATCAATCGATTTGAAGGGAACACAAACCCTACTCAATTGTTTACTGTTCCATTGCTTGGGAAACGCAAAGTCTGGACAGAAATCGTCTATTTGGTGCAACTGATTTAAGGAAGTGTTCGAGGCCTTCATCAAAGTGTGGAACCACTATAAAATTTCGTTGTACTTTTTTGCTTTCACTTTTTCTATAATTCTTCAGAGTTTGTTCTTACTGTGCGATATACTACTGGTGTGAATTGCCGATTGTGACAGAAGGATAAGAAAGCAACCCTCCAACTATAAGTGGCTCAATAGCCCTTGACCATCCTACAAAAGTCTAAATGATGTAAAGATATAAGAGGCGTAAACTGCACTCTCCTGTCTCAATGCCTCATTTACTCCCGTTCTCTTGTCTCTCTTGTTTAATACTTTAACCAACAATGCTCTTGATAAAGTGCGAATGACCGAAAGGGTCAACAAAAGAACAACAACTCAACAAGCATGGATGGAAGATAACTTGTTATAAACATTCCTACACCGTACAATTCAATGTTATAACTCTTTGATGATTGAAAAAAATTACAAAGCTCAATCCAAAAAGTTATATTTCTCATGCATTTAAAGTAAAAATGTAAAATTAATGCTTTTGTACAAGATATAAAACTAATGCCTACAATAATATCTGATTATGGCCAGCTTAAGCACACCAGCATTGATTATAATAATTTGATGGATGTAAAGCTAAAGTTGTGTAATGATGCATGTTTACCAGCATTGATGTTGCACGAGTAGATAGAGATCCTTGTTTTTTAGATGATTCGTTTGATTTACTCTTAAACTGTTTTAACGTTGAACTATAAATATCCATTGCTGCCTCAAGATTTGCACCAGAGAGTAAATCTAAAGAAGGAAAAGTTGCATTACTCAGGGACCCATCTCTTGGATCATCCAAGGTTATAAATCTGGCAGCCTCAGATGACTGCAGATCATTATTAGTCTGGTGAGGGAATTTCACACCAACAGGAAGAGAAAAGGCATCCATTGTGCCAATTTTCTTGGTAGTTCTGGAAAATGCTGTGCGTTCTTCAGCCCATAACTGCGCACTGCGAAAATCAGGACTAAATATCCAACTATTGATTTGCTCCCGCTTCAAAAGATTTTCATCTGATAGCAATAGCAATATAGCATAAGAATAATAAAGCGGAGAAAATATAAACAGTCTCATTTTTAGGTAACAAAAAAAATATAGAAAGAAACCATGTAAGAAATTACCTTCATTAATTTCACAACATTCTTCCGAGGCTGATTCATCCTTACTCTCAAAATGACCGACATCAATTTTATTTTCATGATATGTTTTCCTGCACAATAATGGAAACGAATTTGAATACATGGTATTAATAATATAACTAAATAGTAAGGATCCCTTACTTTCTATAATATTCTTTTTCTCGTTCTTCACATGGATAAAGACTTTCAAGCCCATCAATACTTAATCCTGAAGTACCAGATAAAAGCCAATCATTAGGTATGTGATCAGTTGGTACAGAGTGATCCCTTGTCAGAATAGAGAAGAACGTGGGAAAGTGATGGACCAAGCTGGACAAAAAACCTGACTTCTCCAAAGCCTTGGCATGCTCATTACCACTGATAAGGAAAAAGTGTTACAACTTACGAAAGGCATTAGTGGATCCTCTAGAAGTAAAACATATAGTTGCATGCTAAATACAAATATTATGGTATCATACAAACTCCATAATTAATAAAAGAAAATATGCACGATTAATTTAATACCATATAACATGCAAACCCAAGAAGATATATGTTGAACCCATGTCTAACCATGTATTCGACAGAGAAGTCAACCTAGTGTATGATACCTTTGGGCCTGACCGCCTGAGTGTTTGGAGGGAGCTATTTGAAGTATCCTATAGCTGGCAGTTGATGCACTTATCTATTAAATCTCTGTTGGCTATTATAGTTTTCCACATATGGATCTAGGGTGGGTCTAATCTCAATTTCCCCTAGTTCTCTACCTTTTATATATCTAATTTTGACCCAATCAGCTAGAATAGAGGTGTTTGGGCTCCACATTTTTTCCACTCTTTTCACCAGTGCTATTGCATTAGTTGCAAAAAAATCCCTAACCTCGATCCCACTTTCCTTCTTTGGGAGAGCCATCTTTTCCCAAGTATTGCATCTCCTTCCATCCCATATAAAGTTATATGCTAGACTCTGGATCTTTTTATAACTGTGCATGGTAAAGTTGTTCTATTAGCCCAATATTGGAATTTTCCAAACAATATCCAGTTGACTGATTGAGTTCTACCCGCATAGGAGAGGCATCTCCCTTTCCACCTAGTTAATGATTTTTTGATTTGATCTATTAACTTCCAACAAACAACATGTGTTTTCTTTCTACCCGTTATTGGAAGGCCAAAATAGCTAATAGGAAGTGGTTTGGTTGGGAAATTAAGTATATTATGTAACTCTTGATCAATAGCACATATTTTAAAGTATGTTGGTGAACTTTTCTCCTGGTTAACCTCAAATCCGGAGAACTTGGAAAAGGTATCCAAGATGCTTTTGATAGACCTTAGGGATTTGATGTTAGCTTTGGAAAAAATCAAGACATCATCAACATACATGAGATGGGAGATGGAGACAACCCCATTAACTATGTATGTGTCCATCCTCTTGTCCTTAAATCTCTTTTTCTATTAGTCTACTGAGATTGTCCATTACCAGATCAAAGAGGATGGGGGAAAGAGGATTTCCATGTCTGATACCTCTGTGGTTAACAAAGGGAGGGGTGGGGCAACTGATGCAACCACTATATAAGAACAAATCTAGTTGAAGAAGATGGAGATTCTTCAACGAAATTCACCAAAGTTTTCTTGGAATCCACCAAGAACTCGAATTAGAAAGTAGATGAAGAGGAAAATAGATAATCTGAAAAGTTGTAGAGAAAAGAGATAAAAGAGTTACCTTGGGAAATTAAAATAGGAAATTCAATAGCTCTTCCCAATGTGGTCCACCATATTTATACTCACATCATTAGAGGTAGACATGCCAATGATGTGAGTCTTTGGCAAGGTTCTGGGAGGCGCATCTCCCTTAGCCGGATCCGGGTAAAATCCGACCCGGATCCAGGCCTGTTTTAAATTATTTAAATAACTTAAAACAGGGTTTTGTTTTTATTTGAAAAAAAGCAAAAAAAAATTATTTTTAAGACCTTATAGCATAAATTTTTTAAAAGCAAAAAATTTTTAGCATAAAAATTTATACATTGGTCTATGAAAAGAGCTATATTATTTTTAATATAAGCTCATCCCACTCTTAAGACTTCATATTTGTTTTAGACAAAATGAATCTTTATTTATAAACCAACCTTCTTTGTGTTTTTTGAATTCTATCGATGTGGGACTAAAAAAGTGTAGTTAAATAAATTATTATTATATAGTATTTTTGATGTTATAAATGTATTAAAGAAGGCCCAACCAAGGTTTTTTAGGCGACCATGCGGTCATGCGATGGCCATGACCGCATGGCCGCCTAGGCGCTTCAGGCGACGCCTAGGCGGTCGCCTGAAAATAGGGTAAATTTTGCAAATTTACCCTGAACTTATATATATTTGCTAAAAAATATGGGTAAATTCAGAAACATTTTAAAATATATATACATAAATTTTAAAACCTGAAATTACTAATACAAAGTAATAGACCTATTAATCTAAAATTTAAAATGTAAATACATAGATTATAAAACTTCTATGAATTTAGGGTTAGAAAGGTGCAAGAAACAAGAAAGAAAAGAGGTTAGGGTTTTTTAAAACCCTCCTCTTATTTAAATGACTTAAGTCATTTAAATGGGCCTTAAATAGGTGGTTGGGCCTTATATTTAAATTAAAAAAAAAAAATTTTAAAAATTTAAAATAAAACAAACCTATTGGGTTAGGCTGGTCCGGGTCAGATCCGACCCGGACCCGTCTAACCCGCTCCAGCGCATGAAGGCAAACGCCTACATGCGCTGGAGCGCATGGTCGACGCTTAGGCGACGCCTAGGCGTCGCATGAAAAAGCTTGGGCCCAACCCATTACGTTATTATTTTTTAAAAGCCTCTTGGGTTATTTATTCTTTTCTTTTTATAAAAGCCTCTCTTTTATAAGTTTAAAGAATCCTTAGCCATTTAAAGAGCTATAATATTAAGAAAATACCCCTATCGGTTTTTAAACCTTGGTGTTACAATAAATTATAGGGTGTTATAATAATTAATAAATATATGTATTATAATAATTTTTCTATCCAATATATTTTTAACTAAAAAATTTAATTGATATTGTTAGATATATAAAAAATATATGAATTTCCTTTAGTTTTGTATATATTTACGAAAATGCCACTGACGCATCTGCACGCATATGCTCAAGTGCTCCAGGTGGTGGCGCATCGCGCAGAGGCGCATTTGGAACCTTGGTCTTTGGACCTCCTAAGAGGAGGTAGAAGTGGCCCAACCTTGGTCGGACCACATAAATAATGCCCCTTGTTTAATAACAGGTTCTAGTTGTCCTGTTATTGGCTGATTATCATCTGTAAATTCAGTATTACTACTGATCTGATTATTGGGGTTTTCTATTAAAGATGTTGCATCAGCAATACTCTACTAACACTGAGAGGAATGCAGTGGAAATGCAGTTGTGCACTAGTTTGCACAATAAAGAGATGAAACCCATAGCCTCCAAGGTTGAGGTGATAGTCTGTCATTTGACTGTATCAAATGCCTTTTTAAGATCTATGCTGAGGCAACATCTTTTAGAGATTCTATCTGCTAATAGGGTGTTATCCGAGATGTTCCTACCAGCTATGAAAGTTGTTTGGTGAGGGGATATCAATTCAACAGAGACCTTAGAGATTCTATCTGCCAGGATCTTATTTAGTAGCTTGTATATCAAGTTAACGCAAGCTATCGGCCTAAAGCCAGATAGTTCAGTTGTTGTGGGTTTCTTAAGGATTAAGGTAATAAAAGTTTGATTGGTAGATTTTAGTAGAGGGTCACCAGTGAAGAAATGTTTGACACATGCCATCACAGTGTTCCTCAATTCTGGCCAGAGTGCCTTGAAAAAGCCAACTGTGAACCCATCCGGGCCCCGGGGACTTACCTGATTGAAAGGAGAACAAGATAGCTTTGACCTCCTTTAATGTGGGTTGTTGGGTCAACCACTTGTTCACGTCTCGTGAGACAATCCTTGGGAAGACCATGGGGGGAGAAACATTTGGGAAAGGTGAAGCCTTGTATATCTCCTTAAAGTGGGCATTACTCCCGTCCTCCAATTGAGTTCTAGTGATTACTACTCTAGCACTCTTCCCTCTCCATTTATTAGTTTCAGGGTTGAGTTCCTTGCTTTTCTGATTTTAGTAGCTAGGCTAAAAAATTTGGTGTTTTTTTTTTTTTTTTTTTGAAGCAATTAAATTTCATTAGAATAAGGCTAATGCCAAGTTTACAAAATACAGAATAGAAATAAAAATAGAAGTAAAAAGAAATGAGCAAAATGCTCATTGACTCTCTCCCATTAGCTATGTAGTCTAGTTATACAGTAACTAGATACGCTGCCTCAGAAGGTTGGTCTCCCATACTTCCATCATAGATATCTTCAAAGGGTGACAACAGCTGTTCTTGTAATACACTGAATCAAAGGAGAGACTGATGTCAGGACTACCTCAGGAGGCCTACTAATGTGCTGCCTATACCTTTTATTTCTTTCCGTCCATATATGCCACGACAAGCACCCAATAGCATTCCATATTAACCCTCAAGGGGGGGAGTGACGCGTAATCTTTTGTGCTGCTTCCGTCAGATCCCGATATCTGGACTATTTTTTTTTTTGAAGCAATTAAATTTCATTAGAATAAGGCTAATGCCAAGTTTACAAAATAGAGAATAGAAATAAAGATAGAAGTAAAAAAAAATGAAACCAGCTGGACTTGATTGGGTAGGAACTGGAATATTCATTATTTTCCAGAAAACGAAATCCAGCTGTTCCGCCAACGAAATTAAGAGAGATCTGGAATAAGAACAGTTAAAGAAAAGATGACTCCTAGTTTCATCTTCCAAATTACACAGTAAGCAAGCAGGAGGTACTTGTACTCTCCAATTTCTTAATTTCCTGAACGTGTTTAGATGATCCCATTTCACCCTCCACAAGAGAATAGAGAATTTTGTTGGCATCTTCGACCAAATTCCCTCAGCTAACATGTCTTTATGCTTTCTATCTCTAATACTTTCCACTATTCCCCCCAATTTATTTATCGGACTACCAGATCTCCACATAATCGTACTATTCGCTCTACAATCCAAACATTTATCCACTAAGCTTCTTTCTGAAACAAAAGCTTTCCAAAAATGCGAATCCACAGTAGGTCTGATTTGTATATCATTAAACGCCTTTCCTTTAATATACCTATCTTGGATCCATTTTACCAGAATAGAATCGCTCTTATCCCAGTACTTTGAAGCTCTTTTAATATTGGTTGCAGTGGTGATAATAGGAAGGTCTCTAACCCCTAGACCCCCTTCCGACTTGAATCACCTAACTTGAGCCAGTTAGCCTTGCTTCTCTGTTTAAAATTTGCTTCCTCAATTTTGAGCATGTTGACTAAGTCATCTTGCTTCTTTTTGACTTCCTCTTGGGACATTGTAAATAGTGGGTGATGCAGTCCTAGTTAGTGAGACAGACAACAATTGGCTTGACCCGGGTCAAGCCAATTCTTATTCTAATTAATGGGACTTGACTCACACCATTGGATTGCCCATTTATCAATGGTGTGAGTATAAAAGGAATGGGCCCTGAGGAAGGAGGGATATTGAATATTTTTAATGAACTAAGGTATTATTCTCTCCCTTGTCTTACTCTCTATTCTCTACTTTCACTATTGCTTTTCTTTTCAACCACTACTGTTATTCTTGTTCTTGGTGGATTCCAAGCTTTTGTGATTCTAGATCTGAGAAGAAGCTCTAATCTTCTTCTCTTCCCCCTACATTGATTCGATCATTGAAGAGTGGCTGCATCAGTGGGCCAGTGTTAAGTTGCTTCATTAGGGAGCCCAACTCTTCCCTAGTGGCATTAATTTGTTTGGCATCACCACCCCTTGCCACAGTTCATTCCTTAGTTAAAAACTAGACCTCCTTAAGTTTCTCTTGAAGGCAAAAAAGCCCATTCCCACAGACTGATTTGGCCAACCCTTTCCTAGCGAAGTTAGGTACTCTTGTTACCTTAGCCATGAGTCAAATGGTTTAGCTTTAGGTGCAATTTGAGTGAGAGCAATAAGCATGGCTGCATGGTCGCTACAACATCCATTCCAAAATTCTACTCTCACCTCCGGGAATAAGTTCCACTCTTGATTGTTGAAAGCTCTATCCAGTCTGGATTGGACAAATCTGTCCCCTACTTGCTTATTGTTCCATGTGTATCCATCCACTATGGACGGGACCTCCAACATCTCAGCTTGATTTGTGGCTTCAGTGAACTCTGCAAGCCCTCCATGTGCATAGACACCTGCCCCAAGCCCTCTTCTTTCCTCTGGTGTTCTGATTTCATTGAAATCTCCCAACATTAGCCAAGCTTGGGAGATTGTGATAGGGTGAATATTTCTAATTAGGTTCCAAAGGGGTCTTCTACCTTCCTTGAGGTTATCTGCATATACCACAATGATAAATTCTGTCCGCCTTCATTAGATACCTTAGCACGGATTAGTTGTCTATCATCTACAATTAGCTTCACTGACCATTGTTCTTTTCTCCAGAGAATCCAGAGAGTCGGAGTATTCTGGGTCCTGTTGATCATTGTTTGAAAATACCTCTCATTCCTCTGCAAAGCTATCCCTCACTGTTTGAAATTGTTTGGTTTTGACTCTTCTTTCAAGAAGAGCTACAATATCTAATTTTTTACTTATCATATAATTCTAAATCTCATTTTGAATTAGAGGGGAGTTAAACCCTCTAACATTCTAGGTCATCAGTGTCATAATTGGAAATGAGGACCTAGAGGGGTGAGGTTATATATTCTAATTAATTCCCTCGGTGACCTTAGTCACCTTTGCAATAGAGGAGGATTTTCTGGATGAAGAGGTATTTGAGGAGGTGGCGTATCCCATAAACAACTTTCTCTTTCGCAACCTTGCTTTTCTGTCGAAGGTAAGGTTTTTAGAATTTATTGCCTTAGACAACAATAATTTGTTCAGGATTGTTCTAAATGCCAGGGGGGGGGGGAGATCTACCCTTTTTTTTTACCCATATTAGTTGTAAAATTTTTCTATTTGGGTTGTTCAGAGACTGTAAGTTTCTTGGGCCTGCCTTTTTTGCCCGATTTTAATTTGTTGTCTGAAGCCTTTTTCTGTTTATTGGTGGGAGAGGTTTGAAAAAGAACCAGTGGGTTTGTTTGGGCAGTCTAGACCATAGCAGTCTGGCCTGAATTTTGGATGGTATTGGTTTTAAAAAGAGGTTCTGGTTGGTCAATCACTAAGGCATTGTCAATGTTTTGGACCTTTGCATTTTTAGCATTTAGAGTGGGAGAGACTCTTAAAGGATCAAAGGAGTTTGTTTGATCCGTCCGAGCTATGCCCATATTTATTGTTACTCCTAAAGGACAATCCTCAGTGAAATTGGCATTTTCTTCACTAACTAATGCATTTTTAGGTTTTGATAGGGAGCTGGCATGAGGGAGTAGATCTTCTGTTTCTGAAACTGCTTTTTCAGAGGCAATATTATCCTCCCAACTGTAGAGAGAGAGGTTGTCCTCTTTTCTAATCTTGTAGGTTTTGTAGGTTGGAGAGACCTCATCATCATGATCTCCCAAACTTTTGTTCATCAGAAGCTCCCAAAAGTTAGAGCAAGGTAGGCTGAATTGCACATTTTCTTTATCTTTATGGTTTGGGTGGGGGTTGAGTATATCCTTGTAGACAAAGGTAGTTAGTTATCATGGGGACAGAGAGTTTGTCCTTAAGTAGAGAGGAGGTACTAACCGGTGTGAGTGGAGAGGAGTGGTTGGTTCCCATAGGAGGATTTTGTTTGGAGAAAGTCTCCCCTGACTTGCGTACGTGGGCTTGCACACCTATTGTATTTGCAGAGAAATCGTGAGGGGTGTGAGGCGGGCTCTGGAGCCACCCTTGCAAAGAGGATGACACCAAAGTAATAGGAAGATCAGACGCCAGGTCGACGGGTGGGGCTGGTGTCGGCTGTTGGGTTAGCGTATGGCCTATTGAAGGAACTAGAATCGACTGTTGATTAGCTGGTATCGTGATGTTGGTATGACTTCTGGCGTCGACGTCCTCCTCACCTGTAAGGAGGGTTTTTTCCTGCTGATTTGAGCTCCCATTTGAGTCTGCTGGTGGTTGTTGGGGGACAGTTGACGTTTCTAGGGTGTTTCGTGGCATATCTCTTGTTGTACTTTTTCAACATTTCTTATGTTCTCCATGTAATCTTCATTTTTATAATTAAATTTAATTGCTTCAAAAATCACAACAAATGCAGAAAAATTCATGAAGTCAGTCACTCCTTGCTTCAATCGAAGAAGTGAGATGGCAATCTCAACCTCGAGAAGTGCTAAAATTTGGTGTGAGATACAAAGAGCAAATCTACTTAAAAATGGTCTATTAAATAAATAGACAAACAAATGATGAATAAAAAATTCATATACATAATAGAAATTGATAAAATTATGTGCATACCTTATGACTAGAAGGGTAGTGATCACAAGGTTTTGCTCAAGTGCGGATTCATGAACACTGCAGAATACCATGTGTTTGTTGCACTGAGATACTCGTCGAAAAGTTCGAATGACAGATGATACCTCGCTTTTGTCCATCATTCTTTCACTTGCAATATTTAATACAACCATCCCACCTGGGTGCTATTCAATAAAAAACCCATCTAGTGATCTAAAACTGAAAAAAACTATAAAAAAGGTATTTATTTTTTGCTGGAAAGTGTAGCAAATAAAGTGTTTAATGAGTGATGTGATTTGTGGTAAAATAAAGGCTGTTTATTTTAATATAAGACCAAGCTAATTGTTAGAGTTAATTGTTAGAGCTAATTTATTTTTGGGATAATTTTGTCCCATAATTTGTTAGAGTTAATTGTTTTTAGATTAATTGCAAGGAGTTAATTGTAATTATTTCAATAAGCAATTAGTTAATTACTAAGGGAGGTATAATGAAGAGATTGGTCTTCTGCACATACTTTCGAGAAGATGGAGGATCTCTTGTTCGTGTTTACTTCTAATCCCGAAAACAACAAGAATTTCTCAACCAGTGCCTTAATTGTATTTAGCGATTTCGGATTTTTCTTTGAGAAGATGAGGACATCATCCGCATACATAAGGTTGGATATAGAAGTAGCACCATTAACTTGATAGTTGTCTATCCTTTTGTTTCTCACGTCATTCTGTATCAATCTACCTAGAACGTCCATAACCATGTAAAATAGGATGGGGGATAGAGGGTCACCCTACCTAATCCCCCTCTGGCTTTTGAAGGGAGGGGTCAGAGTCCCTTCCACCAACACCGAGAATGAAGCAGAGAATATGCAATTCGAAATCATTTTGCAGAATGCAGGAGAAAAGACATACGCCTCAAGGGTGGCAATTATAGCCTCCCACCTGACTGTATCAAAAACTTTTTAAAGGTTTATACTCAAACAACATCTTTTGGGTGTTCTCTTTCTCCCAAAACTAGATATGTATATCGATCGGATTCGGCTCAGAGACCTTGGTATCCGAATCCGCATAATATCTGTATAATCTGAATCCGTCCGAATAATATCCAGATAGGAAAATTCAAATCTGAATCCAGATAAATTTCCGGATATCCGGAAAATCCGAATCCAGATAACTTTTTTATAAAAATTTTAAAATAAAATTATAAAAATATAAAATCACTCTTAATAAAGTTAATTAATAGTCAATTAATCACCCTAAAATCCGGATATCCAAAAGTCAATTTATATTTATCTAGATATCCGAATCCGGAATTATCAACCGAATTTGGATTTTTACGACGGATATTGTAGATATCCGAATCTGTCCGGATAATTTTCGAAAATCCGAATTCGAATAGACATATTCGAATTCGAAAAAGGATACTAATACGGATTTCGGTATACCATTTACAGGCTTACCCAAAACCATGAACCATCTCATCAGCTAGAATGGTATTATCCGAGATGAGCCTACCCTGAATGAAAGCTGCTTGATTCAGGGAGACAAGTTCACTAGAGATCTTACTATCCTATCTGCTAAGATTTTTGTCATTAACTTGCAAATCAAGTCAACGCATGAAATAGGTTATAGGTTTGAAATCAGACATATCTGAGACCGTGTTTGTTTATAGGAACAAGCTTGATGAAAGTATGATTATAGGACTTCAGCAAGGGCTTGCCTTACACATTCCATTACTAGGCCTTTCAGATCTCCCCAGTATTTTTTGAAGAATTCCGAAGTGAAAGCATTCGTCCCAAGGGATTTCCCAGAGTTGAAGGAGACCAAAGTGGATCTCACCTCTTCCTCTAACAGAGACTGAAGCAACCATCTATTTATTACCTTAGAAACCACTCTAGGGAAAATGATTGGGACAGCAGGCTGTTGGGTAATTGAATTACTAAAAAGAGTTTTAAAATACCTAACACTTTCTTCTTCTAGTAGAGTCCTAGAGGTGGTTAGATTTCCATCCGTATTGAGAATTCTAAAGGTTGAATTTTTGGATCTCCTTATATTGGTGGCGATACTAAAGTATCTATTGTTTTTGTCCCCTAGCTTTAACCAAGAAACCTTACTTCTTTGCTTTAGATCTGCATCCTCTTTAGCCATGAGTTCCTTTAATTTTCCTCTCAATTTTGCACTCTCCTCTTAAAGCGGGATAGAGAGGGGGTCCTTTTCTAAGACATCAACTGAGTTATTCAGATCAATCCTCGCAAAGTGTCATTTCTCCGTCGTCTATTGCTTAGAGAGAATTTTAACTTCCTTAAGCTTTTGTTGCAGCTTATACAATCCAGTTCCATGGATTTGCTTTTCTAGGCCAGTCTTGGCGAGGAGTGAATTGAAGGTATTCACATGATCGGTCACTAAAGTTCCTTCAACCATAGATAACCCAATCCTGGTTTTCTATGCGCCGTTTATGCGCCGCATAAACGACCATGCGGTTTTCCAGACCCCCGCATAGATGTTCTGTGCGTTTGCGGGTCTGGGGCGGGGCGGGTCAACGGGTCGGATTGGGTAATAGGGTTTTACCCATAAAAATTAAAAAAAAAACAAAACGCATAGAAAAATAACCCTAAGTTTCCCCCTCCCTTCCGTCGGACATTAACGGACCAGGCTGACCAGCAGTAGAACTCCGGTGAGCGTTCCTTAGAGCTGAAGTTGAAGAGGATGTTGAGCAAGCTCCTTAGAGCTTAGAGCCTTAGACTATTGTTAATTATATAGTTTTAGACTTTGTTATGCAATTTCTATTTACTATTTAGACTTTTAAACTTTATTGGGTCATTGGAACACTTTTTGCTATATTATATTATTCATATATTATGGAAATATCAGGGGTAATTTTAAAAAATACATGTAAATATAACATGTCGCATATTTACGTATATGCGCGTATATGCACGCATATATTTATATGCTTAAAATGTCATCGCATGAACGCATAGACGCATAGAAAACCTTGAACCCAATAACTTCATCATTAGATGAACCTTATTTACAGTTGAAGGTTTCTCATACATATCCGATAGAGCTTTTATTAAACCAACAATAGTGGTTTGATCTGCAACAAATAATGCAATGTTCTTGGTCAGAGTTAATCTGACCAAACCAAGAATTTGCCTATCAAGATCCCCCAATGTTCCTCTGGGCTCTGACATCGAGTATGGCTTCTCCCCTTTCATTGTCTTGGACATCTTCTTGGACAGAGGTAGTCAGTGACAGGAAATCATCTCTATCATTTCCCATGTCCTCTAAATGCTCTGAACTTTACTTTGCTGAAAAAAACTTTGCCGATGAACAATATTCCGACGGTGAACAATAATCTTTTGTTATTTATTATAGTCTTTCTCGTTTTTTACTCACCCCATGAAAACCACCCCATCAACTCACCAGATTAGCATTTTATGAGACCTCTAGCAATGGATCTTCCTTTCTACATCCCTTGCACATTGAGGTGGACTTTGGACAGTGGAGTCTTGTCAAAGGTAGGGGAAGATGAAGATTCTTCTAGAATCATTGTCCTCAAGTGCAAAGCCCTCTCAACATGGATTTAGGATTAGCTTTCGTGAATTGTTTCACTTTTATACAATCATTTTTAAATAATAAACCACCTTAAGAGGATAATAATATAGAACAAGACTGTTCTATTGAAGGATGAAAAGAAGATCCGAAACTTCTTTTAGAAAATGGATTTAGATCTGAAAATTCCAAGGAATCCACCAAGGTTCAGATCTGATCGGGAATAACAGTGGAAGAAAAGGAAATAAGGAAAAACAGTAAGGTAGAGAAAACGAAAGAGAGAGAATACCTTCACAATAATAAAAAAACTGTCCTTCTCCTTTGGGTCCACTTGGTCTTTTATGCTCACATTGTGTAGTGGACAACCTCCACAATGTGAGTTAATTAGCTTCAAAGGTGAAGCACAATAGCTCGAACCATCTTGAGCCTGTTCAGGGGTGTGCTCATTTAATTGAGGCCCTCTGTTAACACTTCCAGTATTAGGGGTAAAAGGGTCATTTGCAGAATTACATAAAGAACTAAGATGCTTTGTATCAGATAAAGACTCATCTCAATTTGAGAAACAAAGACTTGGATTTTCTCCAAGTATACTTCCACAATCCATATTAAGATTAATAGATTATCATATATGAAGGCATTAAGGTAATGGAACTATAAGAGGTAACTCAGTATAAAAATAAGATGATGACAAATATATTAGATATATCAACCTTCATATCAGTGGTAAGAAATGGACAATTGAAGACTGCTTGTGATATGGATGATTTGATGTCATAACCAGTTCCATATCCAACTGCGGTTTCCCCATGACAGCCATAAAGCTGCGTAATATTTTAAAATTTAAGATGTCCGAAAAAACTAAATCATCGTGAATATTGAAATAGAATTGGTACATAAAAACATAAATGGAGGAATGCTAGTTGATCAAGTTCAAAACTCAAAGATAATGTCAAACGAAAAACATAAGATCAAGAAAGTGATACACATCTAGATGGAATAAAAATTAATCAAAACGATATCAATTTAAATCAAAGATAAATGAAAGAAAAACAACTTTTAAAATTTCTGTAAATATAACTTCTTGAACTTCTTCATGTACTGTATCAAGAAATTTCAAATGCACATCCTGAAAATTTAAACATAAAGTTCAGCATTTTACCTACAACATTTCAAGGATTGAAAAAAAATCTAGATTCTAAACCTGTGATAAATAAACTTACATCAAATAGGACAGAAATCATATTGATAGATGCTAAGATGGCATTATTTACGATCCTTATAGCTTCTGCTAGTGTCTCGTCTTCAGTTTTAAGCAAAGCATCGGTTTCCACAACTAATCTTGTATAAGATGATGTAAAATGCAATTATTAAAATGAAAATTGCTAAAAGACAGAAGAAGAAAAATTCCAACTCCCGAAAAAAATATTGTTGAAGATAAAATTCAATTGATATTTAAAAGGTTCATAGCCTAGTGTTACATAGACCATGACTTCATGAGAGACGAACAACGTTTCATTGCCCGTGACCTTTTATAGCCCTGTCTGCAGCATTTTTATACCTACAGGCTGGTGTATTGCATTTCCCCTCAACTAAATATTGATTGGGTTTTATGAAGATCCCAGAATAAAAAAGATGTAAATATTGTCTAGTTACTGTATAACTAGACTACATAGCTAATGGGAGAGAGTCAATGAGCTTTTTGCTCATTTCTTTTTACTTCTATTTTTATTTCTATTCTCTATTTAAACTTGGCATTAGCCTTATTCTAGTGAAATTTAATTGCTTCAAAAAAAAAAAAAAAAAAAAAGAAAGTGATTCAGGTCTCAAGGGAGCTAAGTGAGTATTTTTGAGCCTTCTGTTTTTTTCCATATACATAAATTCTAGATAATATAGCATCATCCAGTACATAAACTCCTTGCTAACAAATTTTTCAATCCTCAACTTGCCTTCTCCTGCCATTCTGTATCAAGGTGCATTGTCCTCAACTAAATATTGATTGGGTTTTATGAAGATCCCAGAATAAAAAAAGATGCAAACATTGCCTTAGTGAGTAATTCAGGTCTCAAGGGAGCTAAGTGAGTATTTTTTAGACTTTTGTTTTTTCTCCATATACATACATTCTAGGTAAAATATCTTCATCATCCAGTACATAAACTCATAGTTCCGGATGCGCACGCATTATGCGCGGATGCGCCAGGCGCATCTCCCTTAGCATGCGATTTTTATTTATTATTATTTTTTTTTATAATCTTCCATTCTTCCTTCATCTTTTTCTCCATCTCATTTCAGAGATCAGAGTTTTGTTTTTTTTTTAATTAATTTGTTATTTTTTAGGGTTTTCGAAATGGCTGAATTTAATGAAAACAATGAATTTAATGAAAAGTTGAAAACAATGAGGGTGAACCCCAACCTGAACCTATAGATGTAAATCATTTGTTCTATAAACGGCTAAAGAAGACACAGGATCACCTATAGATCGTATTATGTATTTCAAGTTTGAACTAGTCTGTGTTTTGAACTACTTTAACAATTTTGATATATTTTATGAAGTAGATATATTTTAGGTATATAAAAAATATATGAAAAACCTTTATTTTTATATATATTTACGAAAATGTCACTGGCGCAAAGGCACGCTTTTGCGCGCAAAAGCACGCAAAAGCTCAAGTGCTCCAGGTGGTGGTGCATCGCGCAGAGGCGCATCCTGAACCGATAAACTCCTTGCCAACAAATTTTTCAATCCTCATCCCAACCTTCACACATCCAGATATTAGAATTGGAGATGTAATAGAGTCGTACCAAAAATTGACACATCAGATTCCTCCATGGGACCTGCGCATTGGAATGTTATTGGTTGTCTCACATGGCACATTTGGTCTGAAAGAAACAGGAAGATTCACCAACATACTCTCAGACCCCCAGAAGTCATTCTAGCAGATATATTAAAGGAATGCAGAATATCTTTTCGAGCTGATATCTTTAAGAAAGAATGTGGTTTACAATTGGAAAGGACTACTATGCAGGTTTGGGAAACAACACTCCTGAGGCCCAATTCTTAGCTAGAATACTACGAAGGATAGCTACATAGGAGAAGGTCGATATAGTGGGAAACCACAATATCAATCCCACCGCATTTTATTTTCCTATTAATTTGTATTTCAGGGCATTGCCCTTCATTATCTTTAATGAAAACTTTTAATATTTGCAAAAAAAATCACTGAAGAACTGCACCTACTATTCAGATCGACAAACCTCCCTGAATCTGTTGATCAACTACTGTCCTAGATGATCGGATCGCTAGCTGCACCGGATTGGATTGCCGACTGCACCAGAATGATCGGATTGTCGCCTGCAGTATCAGTAAATCAGATCGCCGATCTGAACTCAACCAGTGGCTCTGCTATCACTTGTTATGGCAATAAAATGAATGCCAACTTCCAGATAATAGGATCTGGACACTCCATTGATCTAGGTGGCTCTCACACTCTCTTCTCCCTTACAATTGCCCCTGCTTTACTCAATGATATTCAAATCCTACCTTCTCAATCCAAAATGCAGTAAGAAAATAAAGAAAGAACAAAATCACACAAGATTTCATCGTGGTTCCACCCATGAAATGGTTTACGTCCACTGTGGTGTATATTAGATAGTGGCTACCTATTACAATTTCATTGATAAAATAAGAATTACTGTTTTCAGCATATTAGAATTAGATAGCTATATATAGTGTGTACTTAACTTGAGCCCGATCCAAGTTAATAAGTCATAATTGACTCAATAAAGGTACCAATAAATAGTCTCTACTTCACTTTTTACTCCTTAACATGCATAAACACTTCAACACAACTAAACATAGCCCAGAATAATTATAGGGAAATGAAAAGTGTTTAATTTCTTACCAATATGCAGATGCGAACACTTCTGAAGCTTATCAACCAAATTCTCTACCTGATTCTCATTAAACACGATTAACATTTCTCAAAAATCAGAAAATCATTGTTATAGACTTGCAAGGCTTTGGAAAAATAACAGTGATACATTAAGTAAAATTTAGAGAAAACAAAACTAGGCTCTTTTTCAAAAGTCTGACAAAAGAATGGGCTTTTGAAAAAGGGAACTCAACAAAGCAAATCCAAGCAGAAAAGGCCCAGTTAGAAGTAGTACTATGGAGAAATTAGAGAAAATCCCAACTCAGAGGAACTTCAGAAAGCCTCAGTCCAAGGGAGGGATAAATTAAGAACACTTATAAATAAAGAGGAGGCAGATACGAAGCAAAGGAACAAGTTAGTAATTAGTATACCTACTAGAATAAGAAAGTCAAAGAACTAAACCTTGAAGATTCTAAATACTGAAGGGCAGCAGCAGCAGCAGGTGGTACCAAGGGCTACACTGGAACAGAAAAGTTTGGAATATTTCACTAGCCTCTTTAGATGAGGTAAATTTATCCCCCAACCCCATCACATTCCCTAAGATAGTAAGATTGTATAACCAATTATAAATAAGTGGTTAATACAACAACACACAGAAAAGAAGGTTAGGAGCACTCTTTTCTCATTCAATTTAGGAAAATCACCAGGCCCAGATGGGTTCACCACTGAATTTTTCATAACATCCTGAGCAGAACTAAAAAGCACCATTATGAATTGTGTGAAGCCATTTACTAACCTCCGGAATCTGGTCACAAATGCCCACAAAATTCTTCATAATATTATGGAGAGTGAGATGAGGATACCTAACCACTTCCAGTAGACTAATCAGATGAGATATATAGACCCAATCAGCCTTTTTATTATGTAATAAGGAGGAGAAAATACTTAGCCACCTGTACTTTAATTGTGAATACAGTAGGGGAATCCTCATCAAGATAGTAGAAGCATTAGGACAATCCATATGGAAAATCTCAAACACCCCAATACCTACACCTAACATAGACATAAGAATCTTTGTAAATTGGGCATTGCCCTTATTTTTTAAATAAAAATTTTAATTGCTTCAAAAAAAAAAATTTGAGGATCGCACAGAGGCTTGTCAAAAGTTCACCAAACATGCATCATGCTGGGGACTCCATTGATACATATTAAGTAGCACAACATGGCATATCTAGGCAGAAAGAAATAGAAGGCTATGAAATTATACACTCAAGACTCAACCCAGCAGAGGAGATAATAAAAGACTCGAGCATGTCATTCATTCAAGAAAGAGATCCACAAGAAAGAAAGCACAGCAGCAGAAATAAAAATTCTGAATTGGTGGGAGGTGATACAGTGCATATTAACAGCAAGTCTGTCCATTTAGATCAGGTCCAACACTGGCTCAAGCTTGCTTGAGCTCTAATATTTTTTCTCTAAATGACTTAGACTCACATTGTGAGTATAAATATTCGATGGACCCCAAAGAGGAGGGTTTTGATTATTTGAATTATTTTCAAGGTATTGCTCCCTCTCTAGTTGCCTCTTTCTTTTCTTCTTCCTCTTTTCGATTTTCTGTTCTTCTGGTGGATTCCGATTAAGAACAGAAAGTCAGAAACCCTAATCCATTTTTTTAAAAGAGATCACACAACCGTCTCTTCCTAGCAACCTTCATTCCATTTCGGATTTCAGCTCTATTAGGAGGCTTCAGCAACTTTCCTAAATTTCTAAATTTAGGAAAATGCCATATAAAAACAGAGTCGATGACCACGTCAAAAAACATACATAAGAATAACAAGATGGTAGTAGATGAAACACTACTGCAGATCGATAGCAATGCGGTACCCCATAGGCCCATACCTCAAGTCCGCAACCCCAAATAAATCAAAAGATTATTTAAATTACAAATGATGGGACAGGAAAAACTTGACTTCCTGTTTTAGAATAACTAAAGTCTACTCACAGTTTTGGATAATGAATGAAGAGCTAAAGACAGAAAGCAAATGTATTGTTGAATGTTGACAGATGAAAATTAAAATCATTGTTATTTTTTTGATGAAGAGATTATAATTATTTTTTTGATTAAGAAATCCAAAATACATTAGAATTTTTCCTTTTTACCACACATATATAATATGTTAGAGAAATAATAAGGATTTCTTTTCTATCGAGACTTCCTTTTCTGTCTCATATTTTTTCTAAATTATTAGAAGAAACTCATCTTCAAATGGAAACTCCATGGATGACTTACCAAATATAATAGTATAATATCAAATAAATCAAAGTGAATAATTGTCCAATGGGAATTAAACTAGAAACTTAAGTTTTATAAAAATTAAAAACCAATTGAGCTACATCCTCTGAACTAATATCTCGTTTTATTTATAATAAGAAGAAAGAAATAAAAAATTGTACTTCAATAGACTAATCAATATAGAAAAGTGAAAACATATTTCCTTTTCTTCTTACAGTAAATTTTTTATGTAGTCTTTTATTCCTTTTCCTCTTTTATTTACATTTTTAAGAAAGACTATTGACTAATGCATTCGAAATAAATAAAATGGAAATGAGTTTACAGTATTATGAAATATAACAATACAATAAGGCAATATTTAGACCAGTTCAAACTGATTTTCTTAAAAATACAAAATGAACCTAGAGACAATCCTATCCTCTAAATACAAAACTGATTTTGCAAGCTACAAAAAAAACAGTCCTATCCTCTTAACATTATTATTTCATCAACAAACCAACATCACCTCTTTCCGGCGTCTCTGGCCCTCGAAGCGGAAAGGCATTAATAAAACAGCAACAACTAAACCACCATCTGACTTTATAGAAGGTAATAGCTCTAAAGCACTAATGTCATTTAAACCATATCCAGCACTAGCAACCTATAACAAGATTGTAATTCGTCATCATGTTAAATGTTCAATTCATAAATCAAAATTGAGCAATAGAAATAATTAAATCCAACATTTTCATTCATTTCAAAAACCAATCAAGTATTTTGAATATTTTTTTGATAAAATTAAATTCACATTGAAAAATGAAGGAAGATGAGTAAGAACTGAAACAAAATGGGGAAAAAATACAATAAGACAATATTTAGGAGGTTCGTCTCCTCAATATAAAGCATAGTAGTCCCCAATGGAAGACAACAATTCTTCTTATGGCTCTCTGGTCTGCTTTATGCAAGCTAGACTGGTGTCTCTGATTACTTCCCGCAACAATACTTTTAGTGGTCTCTGTGTATATGTTTCTTGAGCATTCTGTTCCTCTCGAATTAGATGTAATGATGTATCAAGCAAAACATGCCAACTACATTCCACAATAGGCCCCAAGGTGAAGAAGAGTGGTGAGTGAACTTTTGCCATGCTTCAGTGAAGTCTCTATTCTAATGCCTGGACTGGTGAGTGTGGAGGTTGAGATGTTCTAAAGCTTCTAAAATAAGTAGTTCGGGGTCTTTTCTAGTGGAGGAAGTATAAATCTAGAGTAAGAACATTTGAAGAACAAATGGCCCCTTGTCTGAACCTGAGAGTTGCATAGGAGACATATTGTTGGGATCTGGACTCACCAATACCTTAACTTCATGAAGGAGTTAAAGTAGTCCGACTTAATCCTCCATAATAGCATGCCCGCATGATAGAAAATTTGGTAGGCTTTTGTGACCAAATACCTTCTGAAAATTGAACATTATGATCTATCCATGATTACCTTAGTGATTCCCCTTAGTCTCTTAATATTAGAATTTGATTTCTATATTACAAAATAATTGGCTCTACAGTCCAAGCTATCATAAAATGATATATCTTGTTGCCATGAGAGATTTGCAAAGGTATGTGTCAAGAGAGAGCTTTATCTAGATGACTGGGAGTAATTTTCCCTTAACGTATATCTTCTGAAATAGCAGAGAGCTAGGGAATGTGTTTGCATAAAATATGTAAATCCAAATTTGAAAAGGACTTGGGAGAATGTGCAATTGCTGAATTGCATATTTCCATTATCTACGAGAAGCAAAGCCTCTCAAGGCATTCCAACGAAGGTCTCATGGAAGAGAGTGGTGAGTATGAATTTATTCAACTGAAATTTCCAAAAATTTCATGACTGGAAGCAGCGTCGAAAGCAATTCCAGGAGCCACAACAACCATTTCAGAGATACATACAATCACTAAATCATCATTATCAGCAAGGAAAACATAACTGCAAGCAACGTCGAGAGCAATTCCAGGATCCACAACAACCATTTCAGAGATACATACAATCACTAAATCATTACTATCAGCAAGGAAAACATAATTGAAACTCTGAAGGCGAGATAAATGATTACAGATAGGGTAGGGATTTCCCTATATTTGTGGGGTGCTACTTTTCAGGTTTGGATCCTTTTCCTTAAGCTTGTCCTTTTTGGCCACATCATTCCCACTTATGAAATTTATTTTTTCCTACATAGAACTAATGTTGTACTGCCCACCGAAGAGTCAGAAGAAATTTTGTTGCAGTCCCTCCATTTCTGATTTGAGGACTTGGTCGCTTCCTATCCTTGGCCTATCTAATTGAAAGTTGTTGTCGATACTCTCCTCCTCTTGTCTATTTTCAAGCAACGACAATCTATTTTGGCATTGAGTGACAATAGGCATGATTTTTTCCTGGTTGTTTGTATTGTCTATGAATGATAGTATCATTGTTGGAAAGATTTGGTACAGGGTGCCCTCCTTATTCTTCTCTTTCCTTCCTTATGTCTGCGAAATCTTCAACTCTGCAGAGCGTGTGCCCATATCTTTTTTAGGGAGGCACGATTTCACCAAGACTGCTATGTATCTCTCCCTGGTGGATGGATCTTTGTTGACCTGTCTAGATTGTACGAATGGGGTGCCAGGTCTTCTTCCTGCTAGTACGCTCTCAACGGGATAGTATCGTTGTTGATCGGTGGTGGGAGTGGAGTGGTAGTGGGGAATAGTTTTGCATAGGTTTGACGAATGACTGAAATTGTATAATTTTACATAGGTTTGATCTACAACACCTCAATGGGATCGACTCATATAGGTCTCTGAAATTCAGAATCGATTCCTTTCCATCTCCCTCATTTATGATCATCGGGATGCATAATTTGTAATTTCCGATGGTTCTGTCTAGAAAACGACTGAGGTTGTGAGGATGTCGAGAGGTGTTGATGAACTCATTCCCAATAGGAGGGCCTAAGACACTAACTATTGAATCAATTACTGGTTACAAGAAACATTCCGGCAATCCGGCTTAATGTTTCCTATGTAAGCCATCGAGGCGTCCGGTCATAGGCTTCCTTGGCTACCAAGTCTAGTGATTCCCTTCTCACCATCAGAATCGTGTCATCAAGAGATTCCCACACTCTTTCTAAAACTTTCAGATAATCTTAACCTAATTGGAAGGACATTGTGAAGGTAGCATTTGGGTGCTTCCCAATTTGAATATTGCCTTTTACACCCCATTTGTTTTTTGCGAGACATGCAATGGCTATCATAGTGGGGGTTCTCCCAAATGCTCTGATGGATAATCTAAGAATTTCTCCATATTTGGGGAGCTCCAAGTCAGCCCTGTGAACATGTGTATTAGTGAAAACAGTAGAGAGTTTATGGAAATGGGGGAGATCAAATGATCCATCCCTCCTAAACTGTTATTAAACACCTTATATACAATTTAGAGGGATTAGATCTTAACAGATTCTGTTAAGTCTTATCAATTAGAAAGTTCTAGAATTAATCTATTTACCTAGCTAATTACATTAGTTAGAATATTAACTAGCTAATTACACATTACACCATTATAACGATATTACTAATAATGTGTGTTGTGTTCCATCTATGACCAGAAGAGGGGTGAATTGTAGTCGACGCAGTTGGTGGAATGTGTCTCAGGTCTCCTTTTTCCATTTATGGATTATCCCAACGCCTAGTGTATCGGGTGATTTTTCCTTCCTCCAATTTCTTTGTGGTTGTAGCTCTTCTCCTTCATACATAAAACTCTTTGTGTTGCTCTGCCTCCAGTCTTGTCTTGGGTGTTTGAAAATCCAGTCTTGCTTGTCATATCTCTGTCCCTTCTTGATAAACTCCTCTTTGTTCCTGAAATGCCTCCAGTAGTTTGTTTGTTTGTTTTTTTTGAAGCAATTAAATTTTATTAAAATAAGGCTAATGCCAAGTTTACAAAAAATAAAGTATAGAAATAGAAACAGAAGTAAAAAGAAATGAGCAAGAAGCTCATTAACTCTCTCCCATTAGCTATGTAGTTTAGTTATATATTTTTTTTTTTTGAAGCAATTAAATTTCATTAGAATAAGGCTAATGCCAAGTTTACAAAATAGAGAATAGAAATAAAAATAGAAGTAAAAAGAAATGAGCAAAATGCTCATTGACTCTCTCCCATTAGCTATGTAGTCTAGTTATACAGAAGGTTGGTCTCCCATACTTCCATCGTAGATGTCTCCAAAGGGTGACAACAACTCTTCTTGTAATACACTGAATCAAAGGAGAGACTGATGTCTTTAATGACCTCCTTAAGGACTACCTCAGGAGGCCTACTAATGTGCTGCCTATACCTTTTATTTCTTTCCGTCCATATATGCCACGACAAGCACCCAATAGCATTCCATATTAACCCCCAAGGGGGGGAGTGGCGCGTAATCTTTTGTGCTGCCTCCGTCAGATCCCCCAATCTAATATCTGGACTTGATTGGGTGGGAACTGGAATATTCATTATTTTCCAGAAAGCGAAATCCAGCTGTTCCGCCAACGAAATTAAGAGAGATCTGGAATAAGAACAGTTAAAGAAAAGATGACTCCTAGTTTCATCTTCCAGATTACACAGTAAGCAAGCAGGTACTTGTACTCTCCAACTTCTTAATTTCCTGAACGTGTTTAGATGACCCCATTTCACCCTCCACAAGAGAATAGAGAATTTTGTCGGCATCTTCGACCAAATTCCCTCAGCTAACATGTCCTTATGCTTTCTATCTCTAATACTTTCCACTATTCCTCCCAATTTATTTATCGGAGTACCAGATCTCCACATAATCGTACTATTCGCTCTACAATCCAAACATTTATCCACTAGGCTTCTTTCTGAAACAAAAGCTTTCCAAAAATGCGAATCCACATTAGGTCTGATTTGTATATCATTAAACGCATTTCCTTTAATATACCCATCTTGGATCCATTTTACCAGAATAGAATCGCTCTTATCCCAGTACTTTGAAGCTCTTTTAATATTGGTTGCAGTGGTGATAATAGGAAGGTCTCTAACCCCTAGACCCCCTTCCGACTTGGGAAGGATCATTTGGGCCCACGGGATCCCTTTCCTTCCGTCCCATATAAATCTATAAGTTAACCTTCTCACCTTCTTAGCCACAGAATCAGGGATAGTCATACCTTGCGCCCAATAAGTATACTTTTCAACTATTATCCAGTTAACTAATTGTATTCTCCCTCCATAGGAAAGATATTTCCCACTCCATCTTGCTAGGCCTAGGAGCGCCTCTATAGACTGGATTAGCTTCCAGCACTGTCCAAATGACTTTTTCTTTCCCGTAATTGGTAACCCTAGATATGTTATAGGTAGACTTTTAACAGTATATCCTAAGATATTATGTAAAGATTGATTTTCTGCACATACTTTTGAGAAGGTGGAGGAGCTCTTGCTCACATTTACTTCCAATCCCGAGAACAATGAAAATTTTTCAAGCACCGTTTTAATTGCATTAAGCGATTTCAGGTTTGCCTTTGAAAATATGAGGATATCATCCGCATACATGAGGTGAGATATAGAAGTAGCACCATTCACCTGATAAGTGTATATTCTTTTGTTCTTTACTCCATTCTGTATCAACCTACTTAGAACATCCATAACCATATCAAATAGAATAGGAGATAGAGGATCACCCTGTCTAATCCCCCTCTGGCTTTTGAAGGGAGGCGTTGGAGTCCCTTCCACCAGCACCGAAAAAGATGCAGAGGATATGCAATTCCAAATCATTTTGCAGAACATATGAGAAAATCCATACGCTTCAAGGGTGACAATTATAGCCTCCCAACTGACTGTGTCAAATGCTTTTTTAAGATCTATACTCAAACAACACCTCTTGGGAGTTCTCTTTCTTCCAAAACCATGCACCATTTCATCCGCTAGAATGGTATTATCCGAGATGAGCCTTCCTTGAATGAAAGCTGCTTGGTTTGGAGAGATGAGTTCACTAGAGACCTTACTGATCCTATCTGCTAATATTTTTGTCATTAGCTTGTAGATCAAATTGACACATGATATCGGCCTGAAATCCGACATATCTGAGGCCGTGTTTGTTTTGGGCACAAGCGTGATGAAAGTATGGTTAGCAGACTTCAACAAAGGTTTGCCTTTAAAGAATTGCCTTACACACTCCATTACTAGGCCTTTAAAATCTCCCCAAAATTTTTTGAAAAATTTCGATGTGAAACCATCCGGCCCAGGGGATTTCCCCGAATTAAAGGAGAACAGTGTGGCCCTTACCTCTTCCTCTAACGGAGCCTGAAGCAGCCACCTATTCATAGTCTCAGAAACCACTCTAGGAAAAATGACAGGAACCGACGGCCGTTGGGTAGTTGAATTACTGAACAAAGTTTTAAAGTACCTAACACTATTCTCCTCTAATAGAACCCTAGAGGTGGTTTGAATTCCATTTGTATTGAGAATTTTAAAGGTTGAATTTTTAGATCTCCTTAGCTTTGTGGCGATACTAAAGAATCTGTTGTTTCTGTCTCCTAATTTTAACCAAGAGACCTTACTCCTTTGTTTCAGATCTGCCTCCTCTTTTGCCATAAGCTCCTTTAATCTTCCCCTTATTTTTGTACTCTCCTCTTGGAGCGGGATAGATAAGGGATTCTTTTCCAAAGCTTCAACTGAGCTATTCAGATCAATCCTTGCCTGGGCTACCCTCTTCGCTGAATGCCTTTTTCTGTTGCCCATTGCTTAGAAAGTACCTTAACTTCCTTAAGTTTTTGCTGTAACCAAGGTTCTGGGTGCGCGCGCATATGCGATATTGCGCCCCCAGAGGGAGATGCGCCAGGCGCATCACCCTTAGCCGGATCCGGGTAAAATCCGACCCGGATCCAGGCCTGTTTTAAGTTATTTAAATAACTTAAAACAGTGTTTTGTTTTTATTTTAAAAAAAAAGCCAATTTTTTTTTATTTTAAGACCTTATAAATTTTTAGCATAAAAATTTATACATTGATCCATGAAAAGAGCTATATTATTTTTAATATAAGCTCCTCCCACTTTTTAGACTTCATATTTGTTTTAGACAAAATGAATCTTTATTTATAGACCAACCTTCTTTGTGTTTTTTGAATTCTATCGATGTGGGACTAAAAAAGTGTGGTTAAATAAATTATTATTATAGAGTATTTTTTATGTTGTAGATTATTAAAGAAGGCCCAGCCCAGCCATTACGTTATTATTTTTTAAAAGCCTCTTGGGTTATTTATTATTTTCTTTTTATAAAAGCCTCTCTTTTATAAGTTTAAAGAAACCCTAGCCATTTATAGAGCTATATTATTACGAAAATACCCCTAAATGGTTAACCGGTTTTTAAACCTTGGTGTTACAATGAATTATAGGGTGTTATAATAATTAATAAATATATGCATTATAATAATTTTTCTATCCAATATATTTTTAACTAAAAAATTTAATTAATATAATTTAGATATATAAAAAAATATTAATTTCCTATAGTTTTATAAATATTTACGAAAATGCCACTGCCGCATCTGAGCGCATATGCACGCATATGCTCCAGGTGGCGGCGCATCCGGAACCTTGGCTGTAACTTATACAATCCAGTTCCATGTATTTGTTTTGTTAGGCCTGTCTTAACTATCTCTACATATGAGGGATCTTCCAACCAAGAGTTAAATAGCCTAAACGGCTTAGCTCCTTTTTCCACCTGAGATAATGTGATTAGCATAGCTTTGTGGTCACTGGTTCCATTGTGAAATTCCACCCTTGCTTCAGGCCAAGTATCAATCCAAATTTGGTTTGCAAAAGCCCTATCCAACTTTGTTTGAGTGAAATTTGGCCCTGGGGAGTGATTCGTCCAAGTATACTCTCCACCTATTGAATCCAGCTC
>LFYR01000056.1:553398-584457 GCA_001185155.1 Zostera marina
CATTATTATGCGATTCCCATTCTGGTCCAAACGTATCTCTAATCGACTGAGCTTTATGCGGTTTAATCTTAGTTTCCAATATTGAAAATATATCTATGGCCTTAGACCTGACTAATTCCTTGATTTCATTATGTGATTTGAAGGAGTTAAACCCCCTAATGTTCCAAATCAAGAAAGCCATTATGAATTTTCAGATAGGAGATCAACTGTCCTTCAGTGCGGCTTCTTCCGCACCTACTTTGGAGCTTAAATCCCCTCCATGGGCATAATATTTTTTCTTCCTACTCGCATTACTTCGCAAGCCCTCTTGACCTGATACTTTGATCCAGTCTGGGTTTTCCACAGACCTTATCTCCGGAAGTCCAATCATCTGAACCGAAGCCACCTCAATTTTCCTTCTGGTATATTTCTTTATTACCTCCCTATGCCTTCCTAAAGTAGTGATCATATCCCCAGAACCTATTCTGAGAAGAGAGAACACCCCCTTCGAGACTATCTTAGGCTCTGGTGCCGACGATAAGCCAAATCTGGAACAAAGCAGGGGAGGAGAGAACGAGGAACAATTCGGCCTAAGTTGGATTGTTCTCGGGGTGTGCTCTTGTTCCATCGACTGGGATGACACATCACCATTCACCTCCCAACTATGGATTGACGAGTTAATGTTTTGCCCTTGCTCCCCCCACTTTTCACTGTTCCCCTCCATAACTTGGGAGTCATTCTCCCTTACCACTCCCTTACCTGGAACATGAACCCCTTCCCTTCCTCCGTCTACCCCCCCAGTTGTGAGGCAACAATCTCATTCTCATCCATGATCATGCCCATCCCCTTACTGGGGTCTTCAGAGACCTGCGCATCCCGCTCTATTAACCGGGATATCTTATCAACCTCTTCCATCTACCCCTGTCTCTGGATAGTTTCATTCCTAGAACCAGTATCCTCAAGTTGTGCTCCCCCTATCAGAGGGCCCTTACTAGACAAAATTTGTATACATTCCATAGTAGAAAGTATCCCCCCCCTTCTCCACCCCTCATACTCATAGGGATCACAATCTCCATTTTATTTATCATCCCATTTTCTAGCAGCTCCTGTCTTATCTAGTTATATAGTAACTAGATACCTTATGTAGTTACTATATAACTAGACTACATAGCTAATGGAAGAGAGTCAATGAGCTTCTTGCTCATTTCTTATTACTTCTATTTCTATACTCTATTTTTGTAAACTGGGCATTAGCCTTATTTTTTTAATGAAATTTAATTGCTTCAAAAAAAAAAGTTAATGGGAGAGAGTCAATAGACTTTTGTTCATTTCTTTTTACTTGTATCTTTTAAAAAAAAATACTCCGTATAATATTGGAATTGCCCTTCATTTTTAAATGAAAAAAAATAATTTCTTTCAATAAAAAATCTAGTGGATAACAACAACTCTTTTTAAAACACTGGTTTGGAGGAGAGGTTGATCTCCTCAACGACTTCATTTGATATTGCGACCGGAGGTCTAAATGTGTGTTGTTTGAACCTCTTGTTCCTTTCGGTCCAAATGTGCTAAGCCTAAGCAAATGTCCCTATAGAGTTCCACAACAAGCCCTAAGGTGGTGAATTTATGACATCCTTTTGTGAGGTCTCCTAATTTGATGTCGAGGTTAGCTAGGGGTAGAATCATAATATTTTGCAGTTTTCAGAAGAAGTGATTGAGGATCTCTGCTAATGTGACTAGTAGTGTTCCTCTAGAATATGGGCAATTAAAAAAACTGTTTAAAATATTTTGGATCTTATTAAATTTTTACAAAGAACATTAACATCTTAAACCGTACTTGATTTTTGGATAAATATAACAAATACATAGCGGACATATTTTAATTAAAAGTGTGTGAAAGTTAAAAATGAAAATAAATAAGTGTTCATACAAGGATGGTTGCTAGAGGGCATGGACGCAAGAATAATGGATACTCCACAATCCTTGTTATCAAATCTGTAACATATTTGAAAATTAAAAATACTAATCATCATATTGACTTATATAGTTATATTAGTTATCAAATCTGATCAAGACTTCTTTTTTTGAAAGCAGATAAATTTCATTAAAAAGAAGGGCAATGCCCAAATTACATATCTGATCAACACTTACAAAATTTGTAAATTACAAGAGAATTCTTGTGGCATACTGACATTCAAGATATTCCAAGTGTTACAACATTATTTAATACTAAGCATTCCTCCAAATGACATTTTGGATCTCTGCTTCTCTGGTATTATAATAATATTAAATTATTAATATATCATAGTTAATCATTTGAAACAGATAAATACCAAGTTACAATACACTGCTACAATACTAAGTTCAAATCTTTTTATCGATTTTTCATTTATTTATGTTTTCTTCTTTTTGACGAAGATAAAATTTCATTAGAAATGAAGTGGGTCATCCAATTTTACAATATAAACAAAAATAGAAATGCAAATCCCCTTACTTAACATACTAACACCCCTTAACTAGAATCCGCTAGGAGCAGAAACAACACATATTACAGTCCTTGAGAATCTCAGTAACTACCACTTCCACAGGTCTGAAAACTCCAATTCTCCACCTTTAATTCCTTTGCTGCCATAAATGCAAGTAACCCATCCAAGTAGAGTCCAGAGTGGCCTCCATCAATGGGAACCTTTCTTTAGGGATTTGATGCTATCAATTATATTCCCCAACCTAATATCACCACCATGAGGTACCTGCAAATTCTTATATCTCAACATAATATGATTAGTTGTTTCAGAATAAGATATAAGGGTGTGTCTGGAGTATGGACAGTTAAAAAATAGGTGGTTAATAGTCTCAGGTTCCTCATTGTAGAGTACACAAAGAGATGGGACAGGAATCCCCCAGACTCCTAAGGTGCAGGAGGATGACAGAAATCCCCACCTCAAACTCCATAGGAATACAGAGAATTTAATAGGTTTTCAAGATCAAATTTCACTGGCCAGGGGGGTAAGGCTGTCTGAGGGAGGTTAATGCTTCACAGAATTTTTGGAGGGAACTCCCATGTTTTAGTCTAGTAATGTTAAGATTATAATTATAGCCATAACCCATCAACATCCCTATCTCATCCCTATACTTAAGGATTGATTTCCACATGATGGAGTCTCTACTAGGTGAGGAAATGCCGAAATTCAGCCCCTTCCCTTAATGTATCTTACCCTTATCCAAGAGGAAAGGAATCAAAGGATTGAGTCACTATTTGACCAAAAATAGAAGTTTCTCTTTATATGAGAGGCAGTGGCAGAGACCTCAAAGTTCCCAATACCAAGGCCCCCCAAATCCTTTGGAAGTACCATTATGTTCCAAGGGAAGGATTTTTTACCATCCCATGTAAATCTATAGGCTAATTGTCTAACTTTAGAGATGACTGAGTTAGGCAGAGTTGTACCGTTAATCCAATAGGAGAAAAGGCCAGCAAATACCCAGTTAACCAGACGAACTCTACCTCCATAAGAAAGACATCTACCCTTCCATCTAGCCAGGGTTTTTCCATAAGCTGGATTAGTCCAGCATATTGTCCAATACTTTTTCAGTTTTTCCCTTGTCTGAGCTGGGTATTCCCATGTAGGTAAGAGGGATGGGTTTAGGAGAGAAGCCTATGAGTCCACGAGCCTATGAGTCTCTTATCATTATTGACCTCCAAACTAGAGAATTTAGAGAAGACAACTTGGATTTCCTTAATAGAATTGAGTGACTTCAAGTTCGCAGTGTTCCAACTTCCAACGATAAACAGTGTTCCAACGATGAACAATGTTCCGTCGGAGAAGACTGCCCTAGCTCTGATACCACTTGATGTAATTGATCTTCAGACGAGGATCAACTATGATATTTCTCTTCTGGATCCACAGAAGATATGAGAAAATACTGGAAAGTGGAATCCACCAGTATACGATTTGGAATTCACCAGAAATCGAGAAGAATATAGAAAAAGAAAAGTAGAGAAGGTAAAAGTGTAATACCTTGATAACAACTTGACAACCAAAACCCCAGATTCTTCCCTTCCAACCTCCTTTTATACTCTCATTCCAGCTGGATAAGAGTGGGCCTGCAATGTTGGAAATGGGCTCCTGGGCCTTGTCTAATGTGCCTATATCAAGTTCAATAGTAGCTAGAATATATAGAGAGATTAACTTGGAGTGGGCCCACCAAATTAATTATACTATTAATTGGCCCAATCAAATAATCAATAGTCAGTTACCAATCCCATGTCTCCATTTATATCACCTAATTACATTAAACCGTAACAATCTCCCACGGAGATTGTTCACCACCATCAAGTCATCAACACCTCCTTGTTTGTGATTGGGCAAGAAGCCCCACTAAGGCCATGTAAAACCTTAGCTTGCCAAATACCAACAGTCATGACCTTGGTGAGCATATCTGAAGTTATCCACATCTGATCACCAATATGTATAATGAGTTATCCACATCTGATCCTTTAGCTTAGAAGAAGAAAACAATGATGCAATTAGTTCTTTTTAATTACTTTAAATCTATTATCGTATGAGCTATTAATAGAAAGAAATCGGAATATAATTTCCATACACCAGGGAATCATTTGATGTCCATGAAGATGTAATCTTAAATTAAATATCTTGATCAACATGCACGCTCGGTTTTTCTCATTTCCCATTTATTGGTGTCAGTGTTGTGCAGTGTAGACTGTGTTTTGCCTTTTTGGCATTTTTTTTTGTATAATACAGTTGATGTTACCCACGAAGTTTGCTTTCAAGTTTTCCGACGAAGTTACCTAAATTAGTGTTACCGTTACGCCTACAAATCACAACCCTAATCCAAATTTTAAAATAGGTAATTTAAGATATTAAAAATTGGAACTTAATAATTATAATTATTTTTTCAAAAATAAAAATAAAAATTGTATATTGATATTTTTAACTTGTATAGGGAAAACATATATTAAATATTTGAAAAAAATAACCCAAACTCTAACACGAATCTCGTCCATGTATAAGAATAGAAATACAAAATAAATTTTCATTTTGTCAATATATCTAAATAAATTTTAATTATAAGTAATGGTTGATTTTGTCAATAATTTTTTAATTGGAGCAATTGTTCTATTTTTATTTTTATTTACCTTAATAAATGTAAACATTTGAATGCAACAATATCTATCTTAGAATTAAATATAAATATCGAAAAAAGTGACTTTCAAAATCAATTTTATATTCATTTAGAGGATAGTATGTATAATAAAAAGATCATTTTAACCAATCTATCTTCATAAATGATAATTAGAATTGAATGTTTTTTTCGTATTAGAAGGTTAGGGTTGAGGTTAGAGTTAGGGTTGGGGTTGGGGTTGTGGTTGGGGTTGGGGTTGTGGTTGGGGTTGGGGTTGTGGTTGGGGTTGGGGTTGCGGTTGTGGTTAGGGTTTAGGGTTATGGTTAGGGTTTAGGGTTAGGGTTAGATGTGGATAACTCCTTTTGATCACCACCAATCTTCCTCAGATCCAACTCTCACTTTTCAATCAATTCCCTGATGAAATGGTATTTCTGCCTGATATGCTTGGACCTGGAATGAAACTTGGGATTTTTAGCCAATTAAATAGCACTTTGGCTATCACTGAACATGACTGAACTCTTTTGTGCAAAACCTGACTCCTTGAGTAGATTCTAAAGCCAAATCTTGTCTTTAGAAGCTTCTACAACAGCTACATATTTTGCCTCAGTTGTTGAAAGTGCAACCTAGCATTACAACCTTAATCTTCAGCTAACAACAGTTCCACCAACATAAATATGTATAATGGGGTACTTTTGTTGGTATCAAGATGATCAGATGATGCAGCATCTGAGTTATATGCCTTCTTTAATCAGTCCAACATTGTTCCCAATTCTATGGAGAATAACAGAGCATATGGAACATGTTATTAATCAAAGAATAACCCACATGTGGTCCGACCAGGGTTGGGCCACTTCTCTCTCCTTATAGGAGGCCTCTAATGATGTGAGTATAGATATGGTGGACCACATTAGGAGCATTATTGGTATTTGTTCCCTAATTACTTCAAGATAATTATTTACTATTTCCTCACTTTACTCTTTCTATTCTACTGTTCTTGTTTTCTCTTCTTCTACTTGGATTCTAAATGAGTCTTTTGGTGGATTCCAAGAGCTAGTTTAGTATTTATTGAAGAAGATTTGCATCTTCTTGAACTGATCTGTTCTTAGCTAGTAGCTACTGAGACTACATCATAAGATCTCCACCAAAATCAGCCTCACATTAACTCTTCAACACTACATAATTCTTGGTGAAGCAAAGTCCAAGGTTTGTAGTGTTCTGAAGGTACCTCAGAATCCACTTTAAAATCCTCCAATGCTCTTCACCAGGATTGGACATAAATCTGCCCATTGTACAGATTATGGCATACATCAAACTGCCCATTGTTGATACATAAGGTACTCTGGTCATTCTTTCTATCTCTTGTTTTGTCTTAGGCAAGGTTTAAAACCGCCGGTTATGGATAACCGGTAAAAAATCCAAAACCGGTAGCCGGTTAGTTGGAGCGGGTTTGTGGGTCTACGAGTCAGGTCTGACCCGTACCCGACCCAAATATCCGACCCAATTTTTAAAACTAAAAACTTATTTTAAGACCAAAAATTTATTTTAAGGCCAAAAATATTTTTTCATGCCAAAAATTTATACATTGGTCCATGAAAATAGCTATATTATTTTTAATAAAAGCTCCTCTCACTCTTAAGACTTCATATTTATTTTAGACAATGAATCTTTATTTATAGACCAACCTTATTTGTGTTTTTTGAATTCTGTTGATGTGGGACTAAAAAAGTGTAGTTAAAAATATTATAAAATATTCTTTGTACTTTTTATGAATGTGGGACTAATAATATATGCATGTACACTTTATAATAATACATGCATGCACACTTTATTTAGTCCCACATTCATAAAAAGTACAAAGAATATTTTATAATATTTTTAACTACACTTTTTTAGTCCCACATCGATAGAATTCAAAAAACACAAAGAAGGTTGGTCTATAGATAAAGATTCATTTTGTCTAAAACAAATATGAAGATTTAAGAGTGGGAGGAGCTTTTATTAAAAATAATATATCTCTTTTCATGGACCAATGTATAAATTTTTAGCATAAAAATATATTTTTGGCCTTAGTGAATTTATGAAGAAGAAAAAATTACGAAAATACCCCCACCGGTGGTTAACCGGCCTAATCGGAAAACCGGTTACCGGTTAACCGGTTTTTAAACCTCGATCTTAGGTGATTGATCCTTGGACAACCTGAAAGTATCTCCAAGAGGCAGATCAGTCTTTCTTGATTCAGAACAATTGAATTTGTTCAACACCTTCAGTGGATACTTTTGTTGATTTGATTTAATTTAATGCAACCAGCAAACCTGCTAATCATGATCCCCATAATTTGTTTAGCTTCTCCTAAGTCCTTCATGTCATATTTCTTTGACAATTGACTCTTCAGAAGCTTGATCTTCTTATGTTGGAGCTAGTAAATCAAAATAACTGGAATATCACCTACACTCTTCACATAGAAGAAATGATCAGAATCTCTTATCTCAAACTTGATGGTACTCATTAATGCATTAAATTTCTCTCTGATACCATTTGTAAGTAATCTTGTATTCCTCCCCCACAGATTAGGATACAATCTGTGATCCTTCGTTGATCTCTGATCGGCGGCAAGCCAGCAAGAACTCACAATGACACAACATCTAGGCTATATATAGAGATTAACTCGGAGTGGGCCCACCAAGTTAATAATACTATTAATCGGCCCAATCAATAGTCAGTTACCGATTCCAACAATCTCCATTTATATCTCTTAATTACATTAAACCAAAACAATGTCCCCACGGTGAGTGTAAATGCTCTGCCTCCAATGGTGTTCCAAGAGTACTAACAATTGCAGAAATTGCTCCTCTTGACCACATCGATTCAGTCATGCCAATTATTAAAACCCATTAGGAAATTGATTCAAAATTCTCACTATACAGAATTTCAATAATGTAGGTTGTGAATTATCTTTTAAGGCAGATCTGATGAACAATGGACAGTCAACAAATCTGGATGTAAAATCCAATAAAACAGAATCCAATTGAAGATCTGGAATCCATCGGAGGTCAATCAAATCAAATTGAAAGGATGAACCCAATCCAAGGATAATCGGATGGATGCAGATTAAGAAAAGTAGGAAGATTCGAGAAGAAAATAGAGAGAGAATGAGCAGAGAATAATACCTCACAATAGGAAAAAATGCAACCATTTTCATGGGCTGCATCAACAGCTCTGCCATCAATGAAGCCCCACGAACGGTCAGCTTCTTTGAGAAAATCAGGTACTGTGAAGAAGACTACAATGAAGGTTGTGTCCTTGAAATTGTAGACTTTGAAGTGTGATCGAATGCACCAAACATGCTTGATGTAGTGATGAAGTCGATGAAGTGATGATGGCTTGTTCCCATGACTCTAATGGGCAGCTTCAATGCTCCTTTATGGGGAAGGATCTCATCAGTGAAAATCAGGGCATGTTTTGTACAAAATCTAAGCTTCGGAACACTGGAACCTAATGACTTTTGTCCACATATAACTGGAGCAGTCCTCCATTTTCTTGCCAAGGCCATGAAAATGTTGTCCATGGAGGCAGAACCCAAACGTCTACGTGAGAGAACAAAGACCTCTAGAATCTTTTCCCTCCAACAACCACCAATTTGTTTGGGGGGGCATTGCTCACCGAGGGAGGGAGCAGAAATTTCTATAGGCCGAAAATGGGAATTTTATGTGGCTAACTAGGGCCATAGGGGAGAATGAAATTATCTAGCTTCCAAACTCAGACAGCATGGAAGGTCGACTCAAGAAGAAACTTGAGTGGGAACACTTCATACTCTAGAGGAGACACTCAGCAGATCACCGGAAGGTTCTCACAAAATCACCTTGGGAAGACATTAGTCTTGAATTTCAAACTGTTGCAATGTCCAGCAGTCCAGCTGCTGATGTTTTCTTCTTCTTGAACTAGTATTTAGTTTGTTACATTTAGGATTAGTTTTGATGTTTGATATTTCAACTTTAAAAAAAACGAACAATGAATTTAGAGAATTTATATCAATGTATGTATTATATAATGTGGAATGCTAACCGTCTCCTATTTCTCTCTGCAATAGTTGCATCCTGTGAGAGACCCTTGAATCAATTGTCCTAGAAAACAAATGTAAGAATAGTGAGAAATGAATACAGAAAATGGAAAGATCAATTGATCAAAATCCACGAGTGTTTTCTATATTAACAACAAGTGTTGATAGAAAGTCAGTAAAAGATGAATAAACAACAATCCAAAAAATAAATTTACAACCACAAACATAATGATGAGTGGAATAGTAAAAGAGAGGCTGAGTGAGAGTGATAGCCTGAGAATGTCTCTCCTCCCCTTTCAAGATTGTGGTGCTCATCCTCAAGCCATCTTGAGGGGTGACTTGTCAAATAGTCTGAGCTTGATAGGGAAGACCCATCTGCATTTCTATCACTGGAAGTTTCTGTTCCCTCTCTTAATGAGCAGTCATCTGTCCCCTCAAGTAGGTACACTTGATTGGAAAAGATTCTGGCGATTATCCTTCCCCTGACCTTACTATGGACAATATTATTCCATCAATAATATGATTGATAATTCTATTACAAGCACTTCCCCAACCTCAACGTACACTTGCCAGCCCATCCAACTCACTAATCCGCCTAACCCACTAGCATAAAGTGATTGCCTAATTCACCAATCGGGATCTACCCTGATGGTGATCAACTCGTAAATATTGTTAAGTCGTTAATTTTCAGTGAGTACGGACCATAAACAATGGATGCATAGAACTTACAGAGATCAGAGAAAATCGATAACTGGTATATTGAACGGCAATGCTATGTTTACTCGAGGTTAAAGAAAAGGAAGTAAATTAACGGTTGTTTTATTTGAAAGTTTAAACCCAAACTAAGTAGAAACGTACCAGAATCTAAGACGAGACGAGGCGGATGTGAATGGGGATTGGAGACAGTGGTCGATGACAGCGTCCTTCCGGCTCCCGATCCCTATGACGTCTACAAATCCATTAGAGGCAGAATGATTGGGGAGTGAAGAATTTGGAATGATCCTACGGAATCTAAGAAATGAAATACGACAGGCAAATCTTCCATGGCGGCGATGGACGGAGAAGGATGGGAGGAAGGGTAGGTTGTTGTTGGTGCATTTAGGGTGGTAATGGCACGGGCAAGAAGAAACGGAGGGAGCGAAGACGGAGAGCGATGCGGAGGAAAAGAGGCTAGTGTGCGACATTTAGGGATTTTGGCGTGTATTGTTTGGAGTTTGAAACATTTAGGGGTTACTCTCAGCGCCAGACGCCAGCTTTCCCGACAGTTTAATAATTTCAAAATCACTTTGTCAATTATCCAAATCCGTAATTATAATAATAATTATCAATCGATTTCGGATTTTAACGACATTTTGCATCAAAATAATTTTCGAATAAATATATAATAATAATTAACTTCGGAATAAGGTTAGGGTTAGGTTAAGTTTTTAATTCGGATTTTTCAGATATTTGGAAATTTATCCAGATTCAAATTTTCACATATAGATATTGTTCGAATATTATGGTATCCAAGTCGAATCTGTCCGATATACAAGCATACATAAAATTACTTCAATTATCTATTATCATTTCCACCTAATAAATATATATCACTTTAATAGTTCAATTTTTTTTAGTTTGAAACTGATTTCAAAGTGTAAAAAAAGAAGGCTGGGAACATAATACCCCCAAAGCAGCACGACACGAACACGACACTTTTTTACCGTCAGCCTTCTTCGAGTCCTGTTCACTTCAATGCCACTTCATAGTTCATATCAATAGACTGACAATAATGGAAGAAGATTGAAAATAGAGAGAAATCGTAAAAATCCTCATAATTCGACCAAAACTACTCTCAAAAATCTATATATACATGGATAATTGTTAAATCTAACCAACTAAGGTTGGTTAGAAGTTAAAACTACCCACCTATAAATTTTATGACCATTTTACCCTTATTTTTTTTTTAAATTTTCTTTCACATGCCATTGTCAGTAACGGGGAAAAGAATAAACCCATCGATCGTCCTCCCACCTCCCATACTTCTATTCTAGCAAATGCATCTGCCGCCCAACCTGAGCGAGTCATTTCAGCAAACAGCACCATTGCGTCGGTGTCACAGGAATTCTGCATATAACCTGCGATCATAATAGTCCACGAAACTATGTTTCTCGAGTCCGTCATTGTCTCGAATAGTTTTGAAGCAACATTCACCTTGCGACACTTGGTGTAGAAATCTAAAACTACATTATTCATAGAAATATCTAATTCTATTTCGTTTCTGTAGAGGTAACCATGGATCTGCTTGCCGTTGTCGATAAAATTTAGAGACGAACATGCACTTATGGCGCTTGATATGACAAATTTATCAGGACGAACATCTGTTTTCAACATTGAATCGAACAGATTTAGGGCGATCATATTACTTCCGATTTGGGAGTACCCAACGATGACAGCAGTCCATGTAACGGAATTCTTTACCGGTAGGTGATCGAACGCCGACCAAGCATCGTCCATCAACCCGACTTTGGAATAAAAATTGACCAAGGAAGTTCCAACGTAAACATCTATTTCGAATCCTGATCTCACTACGAAGCTTTGGATTTGCCTGGCAAACACGATATCCCTCAACTGTACGCAAGCACGCAGAACACTTGCCTAAAGGATGGAATCGATAGATGGATTTGAGTTAGGTTTTTGAGAATTTTAGAATCGATAGATGGATTTAACGGGTAAACGGACATGGATACAACCCACACAATTTACTAATAAGGGGCAAATTAGGAAATTTTACACACTAACATACCCTAACCACCTAACACCTAGGCTTGGTGGGTAGTTTTGACCACCAAGCCATCTTAGGTGGCTAGTTTTAACACTTACCCTACCTTCTATGGGATGCTTAGTCCAAGATGCTGAACAACAAAATCTTATTTTGGAGAAACACTATCATTATGGGAATATACACGCAGTAGAAAAATTACGTCAATCCATTGAGATATGGTATGCTACAAGTGAATATTTGAGACAAGAAATGAATACAAATTTTCGTATGATAAATCCTTCTAATCCAGTCCATTTAATGTCTTTTTCAGGAGCTAGAGGAAATGCATCTCAGGTACATCAATTAGTGGGTATGAGAGGATTAATGTCGGACCCACAAGGACAAATGATCGATTTACCTATTCAAAGCAATTTACGCGAAGGACTTTCTTTGACAGAGTATATAATTTCTTGCTACTGAGCCCGTAAAGGAGTTGTCGATACTGCTGTACGAACATCAGATGCTGGATATCTCACGCGCAGACTTGTTGAAGTAGTTCAACACATTATTGTACGTAGAAGGAATTGTGGAACTATCCGAGGTATTGTTATAAGTCCTCAAAAAGGGTTGACCGATGTTAAAATATTACAAGCAATGAAATTAAATATGAATGTTTAGAGCCTCTTATCTTAAGTATGTGACTTACAATAATATGTGTGTTATATAACTTACAAATATTGAATATATGTATATATGGGTATGCGGAAGCTGGACAGTATCAAATAGTAGATGATGATAATATGGTGATAGATCTAGATGTAATGAACATAAACTTGGACAGATGATCGTGTAACTAACAGGTATGGATGATATGTTCCAGAAGATGAATATCAAATAGCAGCGCAAGATGATGTTCAGATGTGAATATATGAATAAAATGATATATGGATGAATGAAGAACAAACAGTGGATCGCAAGTAGCAGGTGCAGATCAGAGAGCACGGAGAGTTGTAAGGAGTGTAGATTCCCAAGTTGATGAAGCGAAGAACAGTGAGCGAAGCACCTTGGGAGGATGAACTTTCAGATTCAAATAAATGAAGCCAGTGACTTCCATTGATGATCTATTTATCTATATATAGAAGAGCAACGGACGGGAATATCAAGCGTCGCCATGCCACGTGTACCAGGGTTGATATACCAATGTAAAAAGTTATGAAGACTGATGAAGTACGAAATCTGCTACTAGTAGGCTCGCGGGGTTGCGAGGAGGGCCGGAGGCTTTGGAGTTTACGACGCGCGCTCTACGTCAATGTACCTGCAGAAGTGGAGGAGAGTCGGCGACTCAGGTGTGAGAATCGGCGACTCGGGCTCCTTAGTTTGCTCTGGTGTGGTGTGGTTAAATGGGAATGACTTGGGAGTAGAGAACCCCCAAGGACCCCTTTTATAGGGTCCTGGGGGACGTTTCCTCATTCATTAGCGTGGGGCCCACTCCATTATGGTGCCCAATTAAGGGTGTCATAATGACGTGGGCCCTCCCAAGTAACGTCTGAGAATCGGCGATTCAGGTATGAGAGTCACCCATTCAGAGGTGGAGTCGCCGACTCCCTTGTGGTCAGGTCCTCGGTCTGCCAGACCCGAGTGCCCTGTCTGGAGTCGGCGATTCACCCCTGGAGTCGGCGACTTGGTAGTCCCAATCGGCCATTCTCAGGTGTTGCCTTGAGTACTTGACGTAGACACTTCTTCCGTATTGTGGAACTCTCAGGGGGTCCGGCATAAAGCGACGGAACCATAATCCTTGTTGAAGGACGTTGCTGGGAGTGACTGACGTAATCAGGCATGTCTCACCAAAGACCAAAGTACCATTGCTTTAATAACCGAAAAGCTTTTTCGTCCAAGATTTGAAAAATATGAATTGGATTGAATCTGAATAAATAAGCACAAATAAGCACTAATGATGAAATAAAAATTATAAAATACAAATAAAGAATGTGAATGCAATCTCTAGGGCTATACGGATTCGAACCGTAGATCTCTCGGTAAAACAGATCAAACTAATAAATATCTAAATGATTCAAACTGTTTCAAAGACCCAACATGCATTTTGTTGCATTGGGCTCTTTCATCAACTGATGACAAGATCAGTTAGTTCACCATATTTTTTCTTATTTTTACAGTAACAAAAAAGAAGATAGTGAGATGGCTCCATGTGCTCTGATTCTTTACTTAGATTCTGACCCAAAGAGCAATACCAAAGTTTTAAAAAAAAGGATTGCCTTGACGTAGGTCTGCCTCCGGCCTAGATTCAAATGCAACTTAAAAAGTTAAATCGAGTCTCTATCGTACGCTCCAAGAGTAAAATATGAGACTTTATACACCTTAAACTTCATAGGACGACAAAAGGTTATTTTGAGGCCCTTATACTCATTATGCCTAGCATTGAATAGACTTAGTATTTACCTTATCAATTCTCAAATCAATGATGAGTTCCATTTGGCATCTGAATTGGTATCTGAATCAGATTGAACCAAATAAATATTTGTCAGGCTATTGTCCTCTTATTCTTTCGAATCCATGGAGTAAGACATTCATTTCTCAATAAAACCAAATATATTAATTGCATAATGTACTTTCTTAAAAAGCATTGGGGCACGTGTGATAAGAACTAAAATTCTATCGGAAGAATTCGTACAACAAAATTCAACAATTAAGGTCTTGAACCAAAACTGTAATTCCGATCTATCGATGAGGGAACAATTTAGATTCTAAGAACAACAAACAAAGAATTTTTTGCAATTAACTGGACCTGTAAAACAATTTTAGTCTCCGATCTCAAGATCGGAGTAAAATTCGATCGAGATTTCTTAGAGACGAGATGTAAGGGATATGAACAAGACCTGTTGCTTTCGAGACGTCTCCGACCTAAATGATCGGAGAGATCAGAAAGGATTCGAGACGGTAGCCGAGTCAATTTGACAAGCAATCCTTCGAACATGAACAGAGCACGGACGGAGGCAATTCTGTAGCATGAAAACAGGACGGATGTTGGAGAAACCTTGACGATGATCTTCTCTATACTCAGCACTCGCTGGAAGAACGATCGACCGCGGAAACTTCTCCGGAAATTCTCGGCAACTCGGCCGGACGGAATCGCTGAAACTTGATTTTACGAAGAAGAGGGAAGGAAACTGTGAATTTTATTTCATATCCAAAAATTTACAATAGGTGCCCCTTTTATAGGGGAAAATTACATGAGGGTGCTAAAATAAATTCAAAGCCTAAACATGTGGCTTTGACCGACAAACAATGTTTTTTTTTTAAATTGAAAAGTACAATTAACTAAACTATTTAATAAAGGATACAATTCTTGAAACGATTTGGACACTTCTTTATTCTTTCTGACTTCTTCCTTTTCTCCATTTCTTTACCTTCTGTATGCTCATCTTTTAATTCTTCTTTCTCTTTCTCTTCTTCAGACGCGGATTCCTCAACCTGCATATCGGACTCTGCCCCAATCTGAAATTCTGCCTCTTCATCACTCAGTGCGGATCCCTCAGCCATAATCGGATCTTCGCGGTCCTCTTCCTCAGATATCTCTAGTGTTTCTTCCTCCGACTGCAAGGCTTCTACCTCGACTATCTCATTCTGATCATCCTTAGGTAATAATCTGCCAACATCTGAAATTACCAATTCAGTAGGAAATATATACTTATCATAACATTCCCCCTCGAAAGACAACTTGTCCTCAAGTTGCAATGATGGAAGAAGTTTCTTGATAATTGAAAAATCCTCCCAGGTGCAATCCTCCAATGGAGAAGCTTCCCACTGAACTAATACCTGTTTAATTTTCTGCTTTTGTCTCATAATTATTCTTCTATCAATTATGGCAATGGGTACTGATACAAGATTATTGTTTACTGATAATGGTGGTAAATAAATTGATTGAGGATCAGGAACATCACCTTTAAATATCTTGAGCTTCGAAATATGAAAAGTATGATGGATTTTGCAATTCTCAGGTAATTTAAGTGTAAATGCCACCTCACTGATTTTCTTAATTACCTGGAATGGACCATAATACTTCTGTTTGAGTTTATTATTTAAATTGCTTGCGAGTGTCACCTGCCTGTGAGTTTGAAGTTTCAATAGTACCCACTCTCCTTCATTTAATGTAAAGTCTCTCCTCCCCTTGTCAGCTTGCTTCTTCATGTTTTCTTGTGCCTTTTGTAAATTTTTTTTTAGATTTTGTATTATAATTTCCCTCTGCACCAAGTCTTGTTCAACTGCATCTACTGGTGTTTTGCCCAAAGAAAATCCTGGAAGTAATGGGGCTTCCCTGCCATACAAAGCCATAAAAGGAGTCATTCCTGTAGAAGCATTGTAATTAGAATTATGCCATAGTTCTGCCCAGGGCAGAATTTTCAGCAACTTCTTAGGAGAATCATGTACCATTGCTCTTAAATAAGCTTCTAAACATCTATTCACCACCTCAGTCTGCCCATCTGTTTGAGGATGATAGGCGGAAGACATATTGAGTTTTGTACCATTCAATCTATTTAACTCTTTCCAGAACTTGCTGGTAAACACTTTGTCTCTATCAGATGTTATAGATTTAGGATATCCATGTAATCTGATTATACTGTTGATAAAGTAGTCTGCCACTGATGAAGCTGTATAAGAAGATTTTAGTGCCCCAAAATGACTGAATTTACTGAGTCTATCCACCACCACAATGATAACTGACTTTCCTTGGACTGTTGGTAATCCTGTGATAAAATCTACTGATATGTCTTCCCAAACTGCCTTAGGAATAGTGAGAGGCATTAGGAGTCCCATAGGTTTTTGGGTAGAACTCTTGACCTGTTGGCAAATTAAACACTTACTAACATATTCGGTAATTAGTTTGTTCATTCTTGGCCACCAAAAATATTTCGAAATCCTTTTGATGGTTCTAGCAGCTCCTGAATGGCCCCCAATCACTGATGCATGGAATTCTAATAAAATCTTTTCAATTAATTCTGATCCTGGGGGAACTATAAATCTTTGCTTAAACATCGATCACACAATCATTAATTATAGAATATCTAGTAGGTATCTCATTTTCAGATATTCTAAGTCTCATCTTAAGTAGAAATGAATTATTGGCATTCTCTCTTCTTAGTTCTGATAATATATCCATCATTGGGACTGAAAGTGCTAAAATTGATCCTTCTTTGACCAGAATATCTTCTTCTTCCATTACTCTTGATAGTGCATCTGTTGCATTATTCTCCCTGCCCGGTCTGTATTCAATAGTGAAATTAAATCCCAGGAGCTTGCAAAGAAAAATCTGTTGTTCAGGTGTTTGAATAACCTGAGATAACAAATTTTTCAGACTCTTGTGGTCTGTTCTGATAGTAAAATGTTTGCCTAACAAATAATGCCTCCACTTGCTGACTGCTTGACTTATAGCAAACATTTCCTTCACATAAATTGAAGAATTTCTCATCCTCCCCATTAATTTGCAGCTGTAAAAACAAATAGGATGCTCATTTTGTGCTAGTACTGCCCCAATTTCCACTGTGCAAGCATCTGTTTCAACCACAAATTCTTTTTCGAAATCTGGATATGCTAGTACAGGTGCTGATAACATTGCTGCCTTTAAAGTTACAAAACTGCTCTGAGCAGCCTCACTCCATTGAAATGCATTCTTCTTAAGAAGTTCTGTCATAGGGCTGGCTATCCTTGCAAAACCTTTTATAAACTTTCTGTAGTATCCAGTTAGGCCTAAAAAGCCTCTGAGCTGTTTGATAGTTTTAGGTATAGGCCATTCCTCCATTGCTTGGAGCTTCTGAGGATCTGGATTAACTCCTCCTCCTGAAATAATGTGCCCTAAAAATCCAACAGAAGATTTACCAAACATGCACTTGGATAACTTCACTAATAATTCATTCTTCTTCAAAATTTCAAATACAACTTTTAAGTGCTTGATATGTTCCTGAATATTAGCACTATAAACAAGTATGTCATCAAAGAATACGATGACAAACTTCCTTAATACCTTCTCAAAAGCATGATTCATGGTTGCTTGAAATGTTGCCGGAGCATTTGTGAGACCAAAGGGCATCACAAGAAATTCAAAATGACCACTGTGAGATCTAAAAGCAGTTTTATGTGTATCACTAGGGTTCACCCTGATCTGGTGGAATCCGGATCTCAAATTTAACTTGGAAAATACAGTAGCTCCTTTCAGTTCTCCTAGTAATTCATCAATTGTGGGGATGGAGAACTTATCCTTTATAGTGAGAGCATTCAATGCTCTATAATCAATGCATAATCGATAACCTCCATCTTTTTTTTTAACTAACAACACTGGAGAAGAAAAAGGTGAAGTGCTGTTTTTTATTATACCATGTTTCATCATCTCTTCTATCAGTTTTTCTATCTCCCCCTTTTGGAATTGGGGATATCTGTAAGGTCTAACTGAAACTGGCTGGGCTCCTGTTTGGAGGTGAATAAAATGGTCCTGATTCCTTTTAGGTGGAAGTTTGGAAGGTTCTTGAAATAATTGTGAATAATGATCAATTACTTCTTGGATTTCAGGTTGAACTGAAGTTTCTATTGTTTTTGTTTCCTCCTCCTGAGATAAGGCAAAGTGAAACATGTAAGCTTCAACTGTTGTGGCCTGCAAGCATTTTAATTCCCCTGTAGTTAGAGGACCATCCCTTATATTAGGTTCACCCATCCATTTAATTTTTTTATCATCCATAATGAAAGTCATGGATAATTCAGCATAATCAGATGTAATAGGGCCCAACTTCTTCAACCACTGTGTTCCTAGAACAATATTGGAGCCAGCCATGTCTATAGTATACAGATCCACAATGATTTGTATCCCTTGTATCAGTATTTTAGTTTTTTTGCAGACTGTATTGCAGCAGAGTTTGTCCCCACTTCCAGTTACCACATTGAATGGTTTAATTGGGTAAATTGGAATTTTTAAACTGTTAGCTATTTCTGTTTGAATGAAACTATGGGTAGATCCTGGATCTACTAAAATACTAACCCCTTTGTTATTAATATGACCTCTCAATCTGATTGTGTTAGCAGAAATATAGCCTTTCAGAGCATTGAAACTAATTTCTGTTCTCTCTGGTATTTCTGATTGCTCTGGATCTGGGATTGTTTCTATTTCATCTTCCCAGTAATGGATTGGATCTTCCACTTCAATTAACTCCGTGAGATCAGCAGATAATCTGAAAATTTTTCCTTTGCATTCATGACCAGTATGGAATTTCTCATCGCAGTTGAAACAAAGCCCTTTTTCTCTTCTTTGTTTCTTTTCTTGAGCTGATAGTCTTTTAAATCCTGATGACTTAGCAAGATTTGTTTCTTCTATAATAGGTGTAGAAGTTACAATTGTTTTAGATGTTGATGGGTGGTAATTTATTTTTGCTGGAACTATTGCTCTCTGAGTATTCTGTTGATATTCAGAATTACTTCTAATAAATCTCTGATTGTATTTTGCTGAACCACCTTGGAATCTATTAATTTTTTCTTCAATCAGAACTGACAAATCCATAGCCTCTTCAATATCAGAAGGTTGTGCCTGTAAAACATCACCTTGAATTTCTGGTTTAAGACCAGTAATATACATTTCAATTAATAGAAATTCTGGAATTCCAACTACTTTGGTTGATTGTTCTTCAAATCTAGTTTGATAGTCCTGTACTGTAGATGTTTGGACTAATCTTCCCAATCTTCCCCCAGGTACTGAGTATGCTTTAGTTGAAAATCTTTTGAGCAATGATTTTGAGAATTCTTTCCAAGTAGACAATCTCTTATTTGCCTCCATCCACTGGAACCAACTGGAAGCCTTCCCTTCCATATGAAAAGATGCCAACAATAACTTCTGCTCTTCAGGTGTTTTATAACACAGAAAATATCTTCTAGTTTTGAATAGCCAAGTATGAGGATCTTCTCCATTAAATGATGGCATATCCATCTTTAATGTTGTAGAAACATTATTATCATTCTCCAACAAGAATGGATTTGCATAAGAGGGATAATCGAGATAGTTTTCCTCCCCTTCATAAACTTCCATAGATTTATCTTTTGAATTTTCTCCCTGAAATATGTTTTGGAACTCTGATTTATTAACTAACTGTTTGGACAAATCTGCTACAACTCTTCCCAATTCTTTAAACATAGATTGGACTTCATTCTTATTTTTCTCAAGTGACTCTTGCAACTTGGAGCTAGATTCTGTAGCCTGATCTCTGATTTGTGAAATCTGTTTAACTTGAGAGAGACGGAGAGTCTTTAGATGTGAAAATTGAGACTGGAGTTCTGCTAAAGATGATGATGATGACTCCATATTTTCCATGATTTCCTGACAGATATGTGAGTAATGCGATGAAAGCACCAGTTGATAAGAACTAAAATTCTATCGGAAGAATTCGTACAACAAAATTCAACAATTAAGGTCTTGAACCAAAACTGTAATTCCGATCTATCGATCAGGGAACAATTTAGATTCTAAGAACAACAAACAAAGAATTTTTTGCAATTAACTGGACCTGTAAAACAATTTTAGTCTCCGATCTCAAGATCGGAGTAAAATTCGATCGAGATTTCTTAGAGACGAGATGTAAGGGATATGAACAAGACCTGTTGCTTTCGAGACGTCTCCGACCTAAATGATCGGAGAGATCAGAAAGGATTCGAGACGGTAGCCGAGTCAATTTGACAAGCAATCCTTCGAACATGAACAGAGCACGGACGGAGGCAATTATGTAGCAGGAAAACAGGACGGATGTTGGAGAAACCTTGACGATGATCTTCTCTATACTCAGCACTCGCTGGAAGAACGATCGACCGCGGAAACTTCTCCGGAAATTCTCGGCAACTCGGCCGGACGGAATCGCTGAAACTTGATTTTACGAAGAAGAGGGAAGGAAACTGTGAATTTTATTTCATATCCAAAAATTTACAATAAGTGCCCCTTTTATAGGGGAAAATTACATGAGGGTGCTAAAATAAATTCAAAGCCTAAACATGTGGCTTTGACCGACAAACAATGTTTTTTTTTTAAATTGAAAAGTACAATTAACTAAACTATTTAATAAATGATACAATTCTTGAAACGATTTGGACACTTCTTTATTCTTTCTGACTTCTTCCTTTTCTCCATTTCTTTAACTTCTGTATGCTCATCTTTTAATTCTTCTTTCTCTTTCTCTTCTTCAGGCGCGGATTCCTCAACCTGCATATCGGACTCTGCCCCAATATGAAATTCTGCCTCTTCATCACTCAGTGCGGATCCCTCAGCCATAATCGGATCTTCGCGGTCCTCTTCCTCAGATATCTCTAGTGTTTCTTCCTCCGACTGCAAGGCTTCTACCTCGACTATCTCATTCTGATCATCCTTAGGTAATAATCTGCCAACATCTGAAATTACCAATTCAGTAGGAAATATATACTTATCAACGTGTAAACAAGTTGATCTACCTAACTGAGCTATAGCCCTTGTCATAGATATCTTACCATATTGGTAATTTCTTGTCAAGATTAATATTAATTTATTACCAAGATAAATATTTGATGATCCGGAAGATAACTCTTTAATAACTTTTTGATTTCTTATTAAGAATTGATTGGTATTGTCTAGAAGTAAGATTCCATCTATAATTTACGAAGTGGGGGGTCTCTTTTTTTCTTTGTAGCGAGAAATAACCTACTTAACTCAGTGGTTAGAGTATTGCTTTCATACGGCAGAAGTCATTGGTTCAAATCCAATAGTTGGTATTAGATACCGGAACCAACGGTATCTAATAAGTTTTTTACACATTTTTTTTGTTTCAGATTATACTTGATTGTATTAAATTATCGGAATTAAAAAATGAAGTATAAATAAGGATAACTTCTTTTAATTGTTTTGGTATATTAACTAACAGTAAATGACATTGATTGACAGACTTCACTCAAAAATGACATTGATAGATTCGACTCGCGTTCTAGCTCGCCTTAAAGCTAAATTCGCCTTAATTGTTTGTCTCTTACCTTCTGCTATACTCAAGTTAGTTTTAGCTATTTCAAGAGCTTTCTTAGCTTCTTTTGGATCAATATCAGTACTTATTTTTTCATCATTTCCTAAAATGGTGATTTCATTATTACCTATTCTAGCGAAACCTCCCATTAAAGCCACTGTTAACCATCGGTCCTTGAGGCAGATTTTCAAAACACCTATATTTACAGCTGTGGCAATAGGGACGTGGTTTGGTAATACACCGATTTATCCACTATTAGTAGATAAAATAATTTCCTTCACTTTGGAATTAAAAATAATTCGATTAGGGGTTAGTACACAAAGATTTAAGGTCATTTCTTCAATTTGCTCTCCACTCCTATTCTAAGTTGGTAGCTTTCGCGGTAGCTTCTTCGATGTTACCCACTAAATAGAAGGCTTATTCGGGAAGACTGTCTAATTCTCCGGAAAGTATAAGTTGAAACCCTTTAATTGTTTCTGCAAGACCCACATATTTCCCTGGAGAACCCGTAAATACTTCTGCTACGAAGAAGGGTTGGGATAAGAAACGTTCTATTTTTCGTGCTCTTGCTACGGTTAAACGATCCTCTTCGGATAATTCGTCCAAACCAAGGATAGCTATAATATATTTGTTGATGTGTGGGCTCTTACACGTGAGCTCGCACCCTCAACTCGTTGAGTGTTCCTTTGTTCCAATCTCCAACCCCCTCCCCACATGGACTAGGGGAGGTATTTATACTGTTTCCTTCACCTTTGGGCCTCGCGGGCTCCCCGGCCCAATCGTGTCCCCCGGCCCGTCTAGGCCCCTAGGGGTTGGTCTGGGTCCATGGTACCAACAATATTGAATTTCTTTGTAACGCTGTAAAGTTTCCTTAACTCTTTGCGCAATTTCATAATGTTCCTCACCAACGATCCAAGGTTGGAGCATAGTTGATGTTGAATCTAAAGGGTCCACTGCTGGATAAATCCCTTTGGCAGCTAATCCTCTTGATAGTACGGTAGTAGCATCTAAATGTGCAAATGTCGTGGCAGGGGCAGAGCCTGTTAAATCATCTGCATGTACATAAACTGCTTGAATGGAAGTTATTGATCCTTCTTTGGTAGATGTAATTCTTTCTTGCAAAGAACCCATTTCTGTACTAAGGGTAGGTTGATAACCTACCGCGGAAGGCATTCTACCTAAGAGGGCAGATACCTCTGATCCCGCTTGAATGAATAGTCAAGTCGTCAAGTGGTGAGACATGCCTGATCACATCAGTCACTCCCAGCAACGCCCTTCGACAAGGACTAGGGTTCCGTCGCTTTATGCCGGACCCCCGGAGAGTTCCACGAATTCGGAGAAAGTGTCTATGTCAAGTATTCAAGGCAACACCTGGGAGTCGCCGACTCCAGGGGTGAATCGCTGACTCTAGGCCTCGTGGTCAGTTCTGGTAGACTGCCACTTGGCTCATGGGGAGTCGGCGACAACACCTCTGACTCGGCGACTCCCAGCCGTTACTTGGGTGGGCCCACGTCATTAAGGCACCCTTCAATAGGATACCTTAATGGGGTGGGCCCCACGCTAATGAATGGGGAAACGTCCCCCAGGACCCTATAAAAGGGGTCCTTGGGGGACCTCTACTCTCAGGTCATTCTCACTTGACACACCACACTAGAGCAATCCAGGGAGCCCGAATCGCCTACTCCCAAGAGAGTCGCCGATTCCCCTCTCCTTCTGCAGGTACATTGACGTAGAGCGTGCGTCGTGGACTTCAAAGCCTCCGGCCCTCCTCGCGACCCCGCGAGCCTACTGGTAGCAGATTTCGTGCTTCATCATCAAGCATGGAAAAACAACCTGATGATCTGAGAAAAACCCTTGATACACTAAAACAATATGGAATGAAGCTCAACCCAGCCAAGTGCGCATTCGGAATCAAGGAAGGCAAGTTCCTTGGTTTCTATATAGGTCAGCACGGGATCAAACCTAATCCCGACAAAATCCAAGCTATCCTTGACATGGAAGCCCTCCGCACAATCAGAGAAGTACAAAGGCTGAACGGTCGGATTAATGCACTCAGTCGTTTTATATCATAATCGGTTGACAAGTGTAAACCGTTCTTCCAATTACTGAAAACTGCGGTTAAGGGTAGTATCACTTGGACACCGGAGTGAGAGGAGGCATTCGCTAAGTTAAAAGCACATATGTCCTCGCTCCCCATGCTGACATCACCAGGGAAGGAGAGGATTTGTACTTATACATAGCGGCCTCAGAAGAAGTCGTGAGTGCAGTCCTCATCGCACAAAGGGACAAGGACCAGGTCCCTATATACTACCACTCGAGGCGACTACAAGGTGCTGAACTACGATACTCTCCTATCGAGAAGATCGTATATGCAGTAATCCACGCTTGTCGTCGTTTTCGAGCCTATTTCTTAGCGCACACGATTGTGGTACTAACATCGTGTCCTTTGCGCCTTCTACTTCACAAATCAGATATCTCTGGGAGGTTAACTAAATGGGCAATCGAGCTCAGTGAGTTCAACTTGGATTTCCGACCAGCCACTGCCATCAAGGGGCAAGCTGTGGCGGACTTCATTGTCAAACTCACACCACCCAATTTGACCCAACCTTGGGTTGTAGAAGTAGATGGCTCGAGTTATAGTACAGGCTCAGGTATCGGAGTGAAGATCCATAGCCCGGATGGAAAAAACTACGAACACTCGATACGGCTTCACTTCCCGGCCTCTAACAACGTCGCGGAATATGAAGCAGCCATACACGGCCTGAAGCTGTTAAGAACTCTCAGCGCTGAGAATGTCACGCTCCGCACTGACTCCCAGCTCGTAGCTCGGCAAACCACTGGTGAATTCGCTTGCAAAGAACCAAAAATAACTAAATATCTGGAGGCAATGGTAGCACTCACTAAGCAGTTCGCTGAGTTCAAAATCGAGCAAATCCCTCGAATTCAAAATTCACCCGTCGATGCTTTGGCACGTTTAGCGTCGGCTTGGGAGGGAGGGCAACGTGAGATTTTAGTAGACTCCATACTCCAGCCTACAAGCCAAGTATTGACTGTTTCCTCCGACCCTCAAGAGGATTGGAGGCAACCGATATTGGCATTCATTCAGAATGGAGTACTTCCTGACAATAAAGGGGAGGCCAAAAAGTTGAAACATAAAGCAGCAAAGTACTATGACATCGGAGGGGTGCTTTACAAAAAGTCCTTCGATAGCCCGCTGCTACGCTGTTTGGCCAAACCAGATACGGATAAGGTTATTCAGGAAGTACACGAAGGCTCGTGCGGGCTCCATGAGGGAGGAAGAGCACTGGCCTTCAAAATCATAAGGCTGGGATATTATTTGCCCACTCTAAGGTTGGAAGCTCGCACTTACGTCCGCAAGTGCCGAGCATGTCAGCTGCACAACCCCATGCAGCAGAAACCATCTGCGGACATGACTCCGATTCTGAGCTCGATCCCGTTCGCAAGATGGGGACTGGACATCGTAGGACCATTCCCCCCCTCAACATCCCAGGCTCGGTTCATCTTTGTAGCAGTAGATTACTTTACAAAATGGGTCGAGGCTCAGGCTGTAGCGAAAATCACTCAGGATGCGGCAGTCAAGTTCGTCAACCGCTCCATAGTCTGTCGATTCGGAGTTCCCCAACACATTGTCACGGACAATGCAACACAATTCACAGGGGGAAAATTTTCAAAAATGTGCGAGGACCTAAACATAAAACTCCACTTTGCCTCTGTTTACCGACCTTAGGCAAACGGGCAAGTGGAGGTCACCAACAAGGCCATCGTACAAGGACTGAAAAGGAAAATCGAATCAGACAAAGGGACTTGGGTAGACAAGTTGTGCGAAATCCTATGGGCATATCGCACAACGAGTAAAAACCCCACGGGCAACACCCCTTTCTCTATGACCTATGGAGTGGAAGCAGTCGTACCGATCGAGATGAGTATACCAACATATCGGGTCTCGAAGTACGACGAACAAACAAATGACCAAAACCTAGCTACAGAGCTAGAGTTGAAGGATGAAACCCGTGACGAGGCGGACCTGCGGAACGAATCTTACAAGGCAAGCGTATTAAGGTACCACAATCGCCAAGTACGCAAAAAAGTCTTTCTGCCAGGAACTCTCGTCACGCGGAAAGCTAGCATAACAGAAAGGAATAGACCAAGAAATAAGCTGTTATCCAACTTCGAAGGTCCCTACATCGTCGAAGAGGAGATAAGGCCAGGAACTTATCGTCTACGGCGACAGGATGGAAAAATGGTTCCAAACACCTAGCACGCGGACAACATGCAGTAGTACTACGCATAGTACTCATCGCATTACGTTTATTTTCTTTAATTTTCCTAATATGTATATTAGTCAATCGTAGAATTCTTTCTTCATGTTATAACCTGCAAGGATACCCTAAAAAAAAAATCTATTTTGTCGTTTCGGCCTCAGTAGATCAAGGATCATTCCGTCGCTACGACCCCAATGACCCTATCCCATCTTGTCGCTTCGGCCTTGATGCGGATCAACAAGTCACTCCATCACTATGACTGGAGTCAGACTACACTCTCAGGGTTCAAATCCAGGGTTAGTACAAACAAGTCCAATTTAGGCATGCAAGCCTAGAATTGCGATTAAACCCCTGATTCGCACGTTTTACATCAGGAATTAGTGGGTTTTACATCAATTTATCACTCAAACTATTTTCAACCCTAAACGTTAATTTAGAAGTATAAATCATTTTCGAGTTTAACTAGCGACTAAACTACGATTCGTACGACCAAGCTTACGTCTGGAGCGTCTATGTAGGGTTAGCAGAATCTAACTTACGTCCAGAGCGACTAAGTTACGATTTGTGAATCTAGTTTCAAGCTTAGGTTACAACTTCAAAATATTTATACAAAAAATTAACAATGAAAAGCAAAATAGTTCATTGATTAATAAAAATATTACAAAAAATCCACTACAAAATTAAGTCTAGTCTTCTTCTTTCCTCGCTTCCCGAACATCGCTCTTTATCTTATCAAGAGATTCTTTGTGCTCCAACTGCACTTCAGGATGTTCTTCTAACCACGCCATTATATCAGTCACAAAGTTGGCGGGCAAACTTGGAAACTCATGAGGACCAAAAAAGTTTAAGTCCTGGAGTTGGTCAGATTGACCATCAACCTCATACTCCAAGTCCTTCACTTTCTCGGAAGAAGTATCTAGTTCTTCCCTCATCTTTATCAACTCCTCCGTGGATCGAGAGAAGCGGTCATTCAGATCCTTTCGCTCAGAGGTGGACTCAGAAAGATCTACTTGAAGCTTCTGAATTTGTGATTCAGATGCCATTGCATTGCCAACCTCCGCACTCAGCTGCATTTTCAGTTCTTCAATCTCTCAAAGAGCATCAGTGAGACGCGATTCAGATTCCTTCAAAGAGTCACGTTCTTGGCGAAGAGTAGAAATCTCAAGTCTATGTGTGGCACACTCTTTATTCTTCGTCATCATCGCTTTCTCATGCTCAGCAGCTTTTTCTTCCAATTTCTTATTGTTTTGGACGACTTTTCTAATCGACCACACTTCTTTACAGACAGCTTGATACTTGTCATCAAGCTTATCATATTCTCGTTGGGATCGAAGCGTGTCGTTACATGACTGCATCCCAACAGCAGCATTCGATAGATACGCAGCCTACAAAAAATAAAACAATTGGATTAGCACAAAAATAAGTAAGTCAAATAATATGCGAGTTTAGGTCACTTACAACAGATAGAGCTTTAGTGAGCTCCTCTCGTATCCAATCTCCAGGCTTCGTCAATAATATCTGGGTAGCCCTTGATCGCACCTCCGCATCCGCAAACAGGCCCGGATAGTCAAAGATGGTTCGGAAGGGAGCAAACTCTGGTACCGACCTCGAGCACGACCCAGTTTCAAACGTGCCACGAGGACCAGATCCCTCAGTCTCCCGGATATGAATTAACTTGGCACTACGCAACCTCGCAGCCAAGTGAGGGAGCACTGCTTTGCGGTAGAGATATGCCCCTTTCTTCTTCTTAATAGGTTTGCCAGTAGGATCTTCCGACTTCAGATAGTGTGTCACATCAGAGAAGGTAAATTCCTTTCGCTGACACAAAGCGAAAGGAATCCCTTGACCATATTCGTAAGTAGCAAGGGCTGAAGAGATCTTCTTCACATGCTTAAGTTCTACCATGCTCAGTTCGCAAGGAAGATCCAAGTGTACGCGCCGAGTGTTGGTCCAACCCTCTCGACTCCCGCGTACGAACATCGAGTCAACAAAAAAGAACTCAGTCTTCTATAGCGGCCCGTAGTTGGTGGGAAGTTCGATGATCAGCTCACGTCCATGAAACCGCTTAGCTAACCCCAACCGACCAGATTCGGAAGCGGGAGCCTTGACAAGTTTGTAGAACCAGAAAAACAAGGCAGCGGTTGCAGGGATATCAAACTCCAACAGATGTTGGAGAATCCTCTCAGGTATATAAAGAAAGCTGCCTGCATCTGTGACAGCGACACACCAACTTGTAGCAGCACTTCACTCATCAGTATAGGGATGGGTAGCACGGAGAAGTGTCTGAAGTAGAGTCGGGGGATCGCCTGAAACCCCGCAGGAGGAAGGTTTGCAGGTTGATATTGCGACCCCCAAAATCGCAAGCGCCCAGAGATGCGCAGCCCTCGCAGAATGTCTCGGGCTTCGCGTGCAGACATGACAGAAAATAGATGCACGGTATCTGTTTGTTGTACAAGGGGAGCATTCAAAGAGACTTTTTCAAAGGACCCCTCGCTCGCGTCGCTTAGGGGAAGCAGTTTAATCTCACCAGCCGGCAAAGTTTCACAATAAGCGTAGCCGGTGTGGTTCTCAACTCCCTCATAGAAAGGAAGGTTAATATGGTCTCCATCCTTGTCCACTTCAGTGGGAGGAGGAGGAGTCTTCGATCCTTCAGCCGGATCAGGTCGACGTCGGCCTCGACCGTGGTCCAATTCCAATTCCTGATCGTAGTCAAAGGGCTCAGGAACACGTACACCCTCCGCGGTGGGGATGTGTGTCTTTCCCTTACCCCCCATCCCATAAGTAGGAGGAATGGAGGTACTACCCTCGCCACCTACGTGAGAAGAGTTCTTCGCGTGTTTTGGATGTTTTCTTTTCCTTTTCTTACTCGGCCTCTCAGATTCAGCAGTCGGCCTCTTGCCCAGGTCAGTAGAGGTCAACCCCTCAGTGTGGGTGACCAAAACATCAGGTACCACCACCTGAAGGGGCACATATTCTTCAACTTCAGCCCCCGAGTTTTGGGGCAATGTCGGCGATTTAAGTGTCAAACTCCCGATGTTTGATCAGAACTCGCCGATCCCAGGTTAATAACTCGGCGAGGTCTCTTGAAAATGGGGACATCCCCCTTGCCTTTAGTCGACGACTTCCCAAGGGGACTCGCCGATTTAGGAGCAAGAGTCGAGGGGATCTCGTCCACTTCAACAAAAGGCTCGGCCACGTCTAGAGCCTCGGAACCACATCCAAAACTCGCTGATTTCTTGGTAGAACTCGGCGATTGCTCGGGAGTGAGACCAAGCAACTCGGGTGCAGTGGCACAATACCTAGCATCCGATAGTGCATCAACAGCCGGAATCTCCGAACCACCGCGCGTAGGCGAGGGGATCGGAGACTCAACGGTGTTGAGCACCGCTGCTAGTGATGAAGCACTGAATCTGCTACCAGGGCTCGCGGTGGTGCGAGCTGATGCCGGAGGCTTTGGAGTCTGATGAAGCACTGAATCTGCTACCAGGGCTCGCGGTGGTGCGAGGTTGATGCCGGAGGCTTTGGAGTCCACGACGCACGCTCTACGTCAAATACCTGCAAGTGAAACTAGGCGATTCTAATGAGACTCGCCGAGTTTCGTAGTGTAGTGCTCTGGTGTGAGAGTGGAACTTGAATCGTGCCTTTGAGTGTCCCCTTGGGACCCCTTGGGACCCCTTTTATAGGGTCTCGGAGGGCGCACTCATCGGCGGAGATCGCGCCTATGGTCATATATGGTAACATTTATGACGTTGGTTGCCGCCGAGTAACGGTCGTAAGTCGCCGATTCAGGTATGGAAGTCGCCTAATTAAGGGCTAACTCGGCGAGTTTCTAGGGCCAAGACGTACAGTCTACCATACTGCCGATCTTGCCTTAACTCGGCGAGTTATCCTGTATGTCGGCGACTTGGTAGTCCAATCGGGCGACTTTACGGGCTAACTCGGCGATCTGGACGAAGAACGATGTTCCGCACCGTGGGAGCTCTCCGGGGGTCCTGCCATAGCGACGGAGCCCTAGTCCTTGTTGATAGGCGTTGATGGGTAGTGACTGGTGTAATCAGGCATGTCTCACTAGTACTCCCCCCTGAAGAGAGCACAAGAAACATGGTGTATCACCAGTACCCCCCCCGTCAAGCAAGGTTCAATGTGTTTGATCCAGTACCAAGGCCAAAGCGACAAGATGAGATCGAATCATCCGCCCACAGTGACGTAATGATTCAGAATCCACAGGCCAAAGCGACTAGAAATGGATCGAGTTCCAGGCCACGGTAACTCATGTTTATAGTCCTTCCCTGATCAGGGGCGACTGCACTGTGTTATCGAGGCCGAAGCGACAAGATAAATTCCGGCCAAAGCGACGGAATCGATTAAGGCTATTCAGCGACATAATCGGGTTCTTGCCAGAGCGATAAAACCAAGTTCTAGCCGGAGCGATAGAACTAATGTTTATAGTCCACTCTGATCAAGAGCGACTTAAAGTCTGCAACGACGGCCCCCTTCAAGGCTTTTTAGCGACAAGATGGGTTGAGAATCGTTAAGGCCAAAGCGACAGAACGATCTCTAGTGTATCAAGGCAGAATGCGACAAGATACTTTGACTCATGATGAAGCACGGAATCTGCTACCAGTGGGCTCGCGGGGTGGCGAGATGAGCCGGAGGCTGTGGAGTCCACGACGCGCGCTCTACGTCAAACACCTGCAGAAGAGGAGGGGAATCGGCGACTCACGTGGGAGTAGGCGATTCGGGCTCCTTGGATGCTCTAGTGTGGAGTGTGAGTGGTCCAGATCAGATGAGAGTGGAGGACACCCCTAGGACCCCTTTTATAGGGTCCTAGAG
>LFYR01000069.1:4160-19799 GCA_001185155.1 Zostera marina
TTGGGAGAAATGAGAAAAGTCTGGAATTTTTTTTCTTATATAAAAAATTTCCGGCGGCCAGGCCGCCGGGAAACACTTAAGTTCGAGTTGACTAAGTTTGACTGTACGGGGGACCACGGTGGCGCAAAGTTGTAATTTTAGGGTTTCCAAAAAATCCTGGCGGCCAGGCCGCCGGCTACTGAAAAAAATAAGCGGGAAAAAGTATCCAGCGGCCAAGCCGCCAGCTATTTTTCTCCCGACCGTTGAGGGTTTAGTATGCCGGCGGCCTGGCCGCCGGATCACTTCTTCCCGACCGTTGGGGAAATTGGAGCTGGCGGCCAGGCCGCCGGATCACATCTTCCCGACCGTTGGTGAAATTGGATCTGGCGGCCAGGCCGCTGGCATTTTTTACAAAAAAATATTCCGTCGGCCTGGCCGCCAGCTCATTTATCTCATTTACGAGGGAAAATTATGTAGGCGGACAAGTGTAACCTTCCGTCGGCCTGGCCGCCGGGAGATGGGCGCCAGAACTGCGCTGGTTTTTTGTAGTGTTTATAGGGTCCTGGGGGCGTTTCCCCATTCATTAGCGTGGGGCCCACTCCATTATGGTGCCCAATTAAGGTTGTCATAATGACGTGGGCCCTCCCAAGTAATGGCTGGGAATCGACGACTCAGGTATGGGAGTCACCGATTCAGAGGTGGAGTCGCCGATTCAGAGGTGGAGTCGCCGACTCCCTTGTGGTCAGGTCCTCGGTCTACCAGACCCGAGTGCCCTGTCTGGAGTCGGCGATTCACCCCTGGAATCGACGACATGGTAGTCTCAGTCGGCGATTCCCAGGTGTTGCCTTGAGTACTTGACGTAGACACTGGCTCCGCACCGTGGATGCCTTCCGGGGGTCCGGCGTAAAACAATAGTCCTTGTTGAGGGGCGTTGCTGGGAGTGACTGACGTAATCAGGCATGTCTCACCACAGAGCATGGTATGTTCTGGTTTATTCAATTATTTTCATTCTTTTAATATATTATTTGATCATTTGAGATACTGTCCCGGAGTCCAAGGTCAATCTCACTGCACCCGACGAAGAGTTAGTCCATATAAAGATTGTCAAACTGGTTTACAAGAACTACGAAGAATTCCGATGAGATTTTTTTGACATTGTTGTACGTGTTGAAGTCCTCTTATTTATACATGAATGATCACGATATCTGAAAGTGAAAGGGAAGCTGAAAGAATAAGCATTAACAATGATGCCGAGGAGGAAGAATGAACATATATCTTTGTCAATTTTGGAATAATTAATGTTATATAAAATGATGTAATAAAATACCTTAATATTTTACTCAGTGCGTTACAATAGGCATCTTTTACTTCTTTCATCTCTTTTATGTATCTACATAGGGTTATTGCTTTTGGATATATAACATAATTTATACATTTATGCATGAATGTATCAAATACTAATAGACAATTTATGCATGATTGTATCAAATACCATCGATATATTTTTCAATATATATCATTTGTTTTACTTTATTAAATTGATTATTTTGAATGTAACCATCGTTGAGTACTCCGACTTCCGCATTTTTAGTTATAGGAAGAGTTTTATAAACATAAGTTGAAGTTGTTTGAGATAAATAAAAGGCATTAATCTAAAAAATAAAATTCAAAATGTAAATAATAATAAATATATAAATTAACTAAAAAATATATATTTTTTAATAACATGGTATCTTTGTCAATTTATCATTCATAATATATAATTTTCTGATGTTTGCTTCATTTATAAGAACTGAGTATCTTTAAAAATAAAATTTTAATAATGCATTTAATTAATTCGATAATCTTAAACTTGTATTGAAGTTTATTTAAAAGTGTATCAAAGGACTTAATCATTTTATTGAAATCATGGTTCAAAAAAGCGGAAAACACTTACATTTTCCAGGAAGCGCTTTTTTCGCCTCAAAAGAAGGAGGGATGAATTCATCACCGTAATAATTTGCAGAGCTACTCAACACTGTTTTAGACACAGTGTTGTAGATATCAAACCCATTTTCTTTACATGCTTGATGATCTGCTTAGACAAAAGTAAGTAACGATATAGGTTTCGGAGTTGGAATAAAAAATAAACTTTTGTTAGAGAAAGTAATCATCCTCGAGTCTTTCTAGGGTGCTTTTAGCACGCTAGCTATTAAAGCGTCAGTGGCCTTAATATCCCCTGTGTAATTTTTATATCCCTGTGTCATAGTTTTAAAGCGTCAGTGGCTTAGACACTAAGGCATTCCATTACAACACCTAATGCATTACCCCTGTATACGCATTACAATCATGTTTATATACCCCTGTATAATTTTTTAAAAAATCTTGTAAATATTGAATAAAACATATACCTAAGAAATTACATTACAAATAAATTACAAAAAAAACGAGGATGGCCCGAATCCGACAAAACAGGTCGGATTCCGGTCAAGTTTGTTTTCTTTTTTAGACGGTATTAAGGAAGGGTGAAATGATTAAAATATGAAGAAGACCTTACTTCAAATCGGAGAGCAGAGGAGTTGTGAAATGGTGCGCTCACCATTCGAAAAAATACGGTATTTTAACACGGCGTTACAGTTTAAAGAAAACTACAATGTTTTTCAACTTCTTCAAACCCCAGTCGGATCTATATTTCAAAAGATTTTTTAAGACGTTTTCGAAAAAACTATCATTTCAACCGTTCCTTTATTTTATGTCAAATAAAAAATGGTATCAGAACGGAGAATTAACATTAACATTTGACCATCTTTATTAATCTTTAATCTATTTCCAAATTCCAAACTCTAGTATAGTATCAGAGCGGTACGAAACTCTAAGATTACAAATAAATTTCAATACTTGTTGAATGTCCCAAGTGACAATCTTAAAAATTACACACTTCAACACTTGTATCGAAAAGGTTGACTATCACTTGTATTAATCCTCCAATGTCAAGCATGACATTGATTTTAGCTATCATTATTCTCTTTGGTTTCTACTTTTTCTATATATGTTGTTGCTCATCCTCCTACAATATTTGATCATTATACATTAAGTATATACATTGACACAACTGATCTGCTGCTCTCTCTATTTATTCTTTTTATTTTGTTGATGTCTAGTGGTTTGGAATCTTAATCTCATTTTACATTCCATGATTTTGGTCATCCCGATTTAATGTCGATCTTTTCCAACAACCCAGAAATTGCAATCCTTCTGAAAGCAACGTTGAAGATTTACAATAGAAATTAAATACATAATGACTTAACTTTAATCTTAGAAAAACCAAAAAAAAGATTTTGGGAAGAAGAATGGAAAAACCATGGTACATGCTCACGATTCGATCAACACACATATTTTAAAACAGCATTACAGTTGAAAGAAACTACAATGTTTTCCAAGCTCTCCAATGGAAACAGATCATTCCAAATCCTTATAATCGGATTTACATTTCAAAAAAAATCTTTAGAATGTTGTCGAAAGAGTTAACATTTCAACCCTCTCTCGTATGTGAAATGAAGAATGGGGAATATCGACTAAAATAAATCAAGATCTGTATCAACAAAAATAGTTTAGTCGCTATAAACTAGGTCTATCAAGGAATATCCGAAATCTGTATTCGAATTCGATTTCGAATTCATTTAGGCTTAATCAAATTCGAATACGAATTCAAATACTTAAAATACTATCCGAAGCTAAACGAATTCGAATCATAGACCATATTAGTATTTAGTAATAAAATATTAAAATCATAAAAATAAAAAACACTAATAAATCATTCTCAAATAATAAAAATATCAAATCCCTAATAAACCATTTTTATTTTTTATTCCCCTTTCTTAAGAGTTAGCTAGGGTTTGTTCCCATTTCTGCTTTCTTTTTTTGCACAACCACACAAGTTAGGGTTTAGTTGCTCCTTCTCATCTTAGGCAACGTGTATTCTGTTTATCGAGTTCGTTAGACGACAATCAGGTAGAGACACGCCATAGATGAAAAAGAAGAAGAGAAGATGTTGTCTTATATATATAAGGACTGAACGACGCAACCATCCTCACCGACATCCACCGCCGTTGATCGTTGTCTACTTCTCCATCCCCATTCTACAAACGACGACCACAGCTTCTGCAAGTGCACTAAAAGTCGGAAACCAGCAGAATAGATCGAACAGAACAGATCTATCCCACTTCGTTATGTATATTAGGCGTGCAATCCCACTTCATTCTTATGTCACTCTTATGTTTTTATTATTATTCTTGTTAGGTAAAATTGCAAAATCTACCCTCCACCTTTAATTCTGATATTTACGCAATTATATATATAGGGCGATTTTTCAGGACGGACGCATTTTCAGGACGGACATGGTGAGGACGGTTCATCTCACCGTTGATTCCTCCAATTACTCCACACCGTCCATCGAGGGTCAATGGAATGTAGCAGTGTACGAGGCTACACCATACCTCCTCTCTGAGCGTCCGTCCGGCAGCCCATACCGTCTAGGACTCCACCGTACCGCGCCTACGTCCACTGTCCCGTCAACAACCGTACTATTAATACAAAACCCAATGGCGATAATCCATTCCGACATAGCAACCCACATCGTCTCAATATTTCCCCCAAAAAAATTTTCCGTCTACCTAATTCACTCCTGCAGACTTCTTCATCAACGGATTGTGCAAAAATTTCTTCCAGGCGACGGGGATTTCAGGTTCCGCAGTAGCTTCGCGTCTACCAATCACTCTGTGTATTGGCATAAATAATTGGTACGTCGATTCCATTTGATCTACCTAATTTAAATTGCTGAAAATGAATAGGTTCTGTGGAAATTTATCAACCTAATTTGATCCTCCACTTGCTGAAAATGAATAAAAAATATATTTTTTGTTAAAACTTAAATGTATTCAACAGGGCGTGAAAATATTGTTTATAGTGATTGAATTAGCATAAAAATTTGAGCATAGGTTCTGGGAGGTAGTTATTCTCATTCATAATTTGACATCCCTGTCACGGTTAGGCAGGAAAACACACAATGTTTAGGACCCCCACCCCTTTTTTGCAAATCGTAGTAGGGGATTTACAAGAGCAACGAAGGTATACTAATGCCTGGTATACTAAATAATTACCACACGTTCATTGATTAGAAAAAGGCAAAGGTTAAAATCTGGAGCGGGCATTGCCATGAGAGCCTACATAAGGGTAAAAACAAACGAAAATCAAATAGTTTATAATACAATAATAAAGAAGATGAAAATTATAAATCAAAACAACATGTACCTACCTTAATCAAAATCGGAGCAATAATTTTAATGCTCATCCTTGTTGGTCGAAAATGTAATTAAAGTATTTCCATGAGAATATATAATCTGCATTGCTTTCATGTAATATATAATCTGCACATTTTAAAATACTTATTGTGTGATGGATAATCTAAGACCATCTTAACTTAGATCAAAACTTTTACAGCAAATTAAACAAGTAAAAATATGATCTTCAAACATTGAATGTATGAAAGAATCAAAATTTTGCCTAAATTAAAAACATATTATATGTAAAACTATGAAAGAACTATGAAAGTGAAAATCCATAAACTTGAATGGATATCTGAGTTTGAACAAAGCCACAAAGGAAAGTGAGAGAAACTTAGTGATTTGAGCAAAGATAAAATTACCTTTCCTTCAGTAGTACGTGCTGACAGCTCAGACTTTAAACCTAAACGTCGAACCTTTTTTTGTAGTTTAATTGCATGACTGCGTTGTTTAGGACCGTGCATTGTAGCTCCATGTCTAAACTGTTAATATGATTTTCTGAAGTCATTGAAAAACCATACATTTACAGATAAGAATAGCAACCTAAAGATAAAACTATTAATCAATAACCTGTGGCCTCATAGTGACCCATGCCTTGCTCTTCCAGTGCACTTCTGGTTCCAAGGCTTACTCCCACTACCACTAACCTCACTCATAGTTTTAGGTGAATGTGTACCCTGGTAGGAAGTTATTCCAAGTTTCAAACAAAATTTAAAAAACATGTCAATAAATAGTGGGTACGTTCTTTAAATTTGCTCAACCTAATTCAAAATGTGTGATTTAATCCATATATTCGGAGCGAATCTACATTACCCTAAAAAATCTAATGTCATACTACATGCCATTCGTCGATTAACAAATGATTTTAGGTATTTATAAATCCCTAATATCTAGTTTAGGAATTCTAAAATTCCTAAAAAAATTTCGGGATCGTAAATAGCATCAATCAAAATTCCAATATGTTTATGAACAAATGGAATAGATTTACTGCCCCCCTATCAATCAAAATCCCCATATGCTTGCTCCAATTCAACCCACCTATCTGAACTAGCCACGATGAATAAATGTAAATAAAATAGTGTTAGAGGCAATGCTATCACTGAAAAATGTCTGCTCACTGACCAAGCTTTGATTAGATGGAAAATGCCTGCTCACTGAAATAGTTGGTGATTCCCTTGTGCCTTAACGATAAATGAAATTTGATAGTTTTTTTGGTCATTCTAATTATTGTCTATTTGCGATTTTGAATGAGGTTTTTTTTCAGTAAGAATTTTCCAATAATTTTTCAATATTTTATCAGTAAGACATTGTTTTCGAAGCCTCTGTATTTAAAAAAAAAAGCTACTAAACTACAATCCTATTTCTTCATTTTCACGTCTTTGATTGAAAATTCCAGTGTTGTTTTTTCACAAGTCATCGAAGCCATATTTTTCTAAATTTCTGCCAGTTTTGGACAGAAATAGAGTCTAGGATATTCTTCCTTTTTTTCTAAAGTTCTTGAACTATGTTTTTAGGTATATTGATGTACTTGTGGTTTGAATTTCGTTTTGACAGTATTTCCTTGTTTTGTTTTTTGGTTTTTTTGCTGGATTGGATTTTTGATTCATTATCTTTTAAAATTTATAGTCTAAATCAGTTTTTTTCAATCTATTATAAATAATTTACAACATGATTTCCCAACTGTTTCATTTTTACATTTTAAACAAATAAGTACTAAGGTTCGAGTATTTTCTGTTTTTGGGGTTCATAATTTCGGAATGTTCTGAATTTAGTTTTGACTGGAGTTTAGAAGCTATGAAAGTGATATTTCCAAGCCAATGCTTTCTAGCATTGGTATCAATCAATCCCAGATATGGGGAATTGGTCTTCACATCAAATAAGATCCTACGATTGATCTGTAGGAAAAGCAGCTTCTTGGGCTTCTCTTCATTAAGTTGCCACCTTCTAATACTTTTCTTCCACGAATGTACAACGTAGTCTATATTAGTTCGAGTCCTTCCTGATTACCTGTATGCCTATATGCTCTATGGAGTCCAGACTCCATAATTTCACCCAGATGTAGATATTTTCTGCGAAAAACGCTATTAGAAAATTCGGATAAGATACTACATTTTTATATTGACAAAGGAATATCTCCTTTGATAATACAATAGAAAAGAAACAAATTTATTTGCAAACTAATCTAAACAAATTATTTACTAAATTAATGTGTACAATGTACACTCAATATAGGTAATAAACATGTAAACCCCATATCAACCAATGTCATCTTCAAACTAAACCAGTTTGCAGTATTAATGGTCTTTGCTAATTACTATTTTCCTACCTAGAGAGAAATTTTCTTAAATAGTCGTCTTTCCAAATACCTTTATGATCTTATGATGTCTAACATTAATATGGATGAGAGCTTTCTTATAGTGAGGCAATGCATTATATAAGAATCTCTGTCATGTTCATAGAAATATCATGATTTTCAATTTTTTGAAACATGAAAATAAGAAACAATTAGCAAACAATGAGATTTAATATTTAATGTATCATCACGACTTCCAATCACCCAAATTTTGATATTTGGATATTAGAGTAGTTAGTTTGGGCTCCGATGTAACTCTAAGAGCAACCTCAATTGCTGGTTGAAAATCATTGAATTTTATTTTTAGATCTATGAAATTTTTCATGACCTATCTTAGTTGTTTTTAGCATTATAAAATCAGAATTTTCTGAATTTTGTTTTGAGTTTTACTGGTTAAAAACCATTGTCAGGGCAAATGTTTTGATTCTCCTGAATTTTGTAATTTTGGTTTTGAATTTGTCCATGGTGTGAACTGAATTCTACCTGAACTGTTTGAGAATTTGTATGAATGATTTAACTAGGTTTCGCATTTAAACTTGTTTCTAATGATTCTTCATATGTCTTGTTTTGTTTAGAGCTATTTTCTGAAAATTGGGTCTTGATTGACTCAATTCTATTTTTGTTTTGGAATTTTAATCTTCCTTCAGTATTTTAATATGTATTCCGTTTTTCTTTATTTTGGACAGGTATAAATGAACCTTTATTTTCACAACCTAATATCTCTGTTTAACTCTAGTTATGAATGTTTTTATACATCTTAGAGCCATATCTTTATATTTTAGTAGGAAGGTCGAACTTACTCTACTTAGATCTTCTACTGTTGGATTTGTTTTTAGTTTCTGCATGAATTTGCTCTTTTATCACTTTTCAGGTTATTTTCATTTCTTGGCTCGACAGATGTATCTTTTGAGTTTTTATTTGGGTTTTCTTTGTACTTCCTGTCCAGAGGATTGTTTAGACTGTTTTGAGTGTTATTTTCATCAAAACATCCAGATAACCTTTATCTTGAACTTCTGCCTATTTGGCTAGGAGTAGTGATCAGGGTGTTCAAATTGCTTGTTGAAAATCCTTGATTTTTTTTTTATATCTTTGAATTTGTTCATGAACTATCTGAGTTTTTTTTAGCTTTATAAATTCTGGATTTTCTGAATTTTGTTTTGAGTTTTACTGGTTGAAACCAGTGTCTAGAGAAATGTTGAGATTCTCCTGAATTTTGTATTTTTGGTTTTGAATTTCTCCATGGTCTGTACTGATTTATTCCTGAACTGTTCGAGATTTTGTATCAATGAATTCAATAGTTTTTTCATTTTAACTCGTTTCTAATGATTCTTCATATATTTTGTTTTGTTTTCAGATATTTTCTGAAAAATGGGTCTTGATTGACTCAATTCTATTTTTGTTTTGGAATTTTAATCTTCCTTCACTATTTGAATGTCAATTTAAAATTAAAGTTGAAATGTAAATTTCTTGAAATGATAAAGTTAACTATTACATTGCATAGCTGGATACTAGATAATTAAAAGTATAAACTACTATTAGAAAATGACATTGATGATAGGTAGTTAATATTCATAGTTCCGGTGATTCGTTGAAAGCATTTTTCAACCAATCTTCCCATCCCTTAGCCCCGGACTCATTGAAAATAAGATATTTATCAAAAGGTTCGTCGGCATCAGGTTACATAGGGACAATTGGAATCCCGGTCAGTTGCGGAACTAGGATATGGTTTTGTGGTATTTCATGCGTGCACATAGGACAGTTATCTGCTTTTGGCAGTGGCTGAACGAAATGTTGGGTCAGCCTGTATTGAGATAATTGTAGAGGTTCTTTAGGATGACCATAATTCAGTTTTGGTCGTGGAGTGGCTCTGACCCGGGGAGGTATGGGTCCATGTAGTGGGAGATGTGAGGTGGTTGTGTTCCTGTAGACGATTCACCTCTACTCAGAACTGGCTTCCTCTTTAATGGCCAGTGGCTACGCAAATCGCAAGGACGTGCTGCTGATTTACTATTGATATTGTTAGTACAATCCGGGGACCTTCGCTGAGGAGTTGTAGTGTTAGCAATAACTCCATTTTCGGAATCATCGTCGCTTACGACGATGACCTCTAGCTGATTACATTTTCGTCTACGGTTTGGGTAGTTTCTCCCCTCATATCTTCCCCTAGAACTATTACGAAGGATATATAATTAAAGAAGAAATGATAAGTATGGCATTACGAAATACAGTAGGCATAGAAGATACAAAACAGAATTCAGACCATTCCGAAATCATGAACCCCAAAAACATAAATTACTCGAACATTAGTACATATTCGTTGAAAAAAGCTTATTAAAGTACACTCCAGATCACAGACGGACGTCCGCATCATGCGGACGGTCTGTGAACCGGAGTGATTTGCTAATAAACCGGAGTGAACCGGGTTCCAGTTCAAGAATATAAATCTTATTTCGATCTCCCCCTCTTCTATAACCTTCCCCAATCTTCATCACACTTCCGCGTGGAACCGGACAGAGGACTACGATTCTGGACATAGCTGACTGGAATCTCCCCTTCCTGTCTACTGGCTTGATGAAGTCGAGGGCATTAGTGGTACCCTTCTGTAGTATAGGGGTTGGCTTTAGAAGAGAGGCGAAGAATCGGGAGTTCGCCCAGTTGGTGGGTTTGTTCTTCAACCTGCGGGACTCCTCCTCCCTTCTCTGCGCATCAATTAATTTCCGATCCTCCTTAGTGGCTTTCCCTTCCCTAAATCTCCTCCTCCTCTCCAATTCTGTTTGATCATTTGTTGCCCCAATCACCCTATTATCAACCATTTTTGCGCGAATAATAAATCCCGACCTCGCATTCCTCTGCCTCTGTAAGATATCCAAGACATCATTCTCAGCCGCGCCTCTTCTGACCCTGTCCCTCCTCGCCAGCTCCAATGGGTCGTTCGTTGGTGCCAGAAGATCATCGCTGGCAAGGATTGTGAAATTTTTGGATTTTGCGTGAGTTTCCCTTTGTGATTGCATAGCTGACTGGTCCACGGACGGCCGTCTGCGGAATGGAACTACGATGCCTCGGACTCCTCGGAACGGAAATCGCGTGCCGATCGCGTTACGATTCCGCAAGACGGACCGTTTGAACGGAAACAGTGGATCCGGTATTGAACGGACGGCCGGATCGGTATTGAACGGAAACTGTGGACATCGGTATTGAACGGAAACAGTGAACGTAAACAGTGGATCGGTATTGAACGGACGGCCGGATCGATACCATCCGCAAGACGGAGCGTTTGAAAGAGTGTCCGTCCCAGAAACGCGTCCTATTAAAGTATTAGGAAAGACAAGCTTTTTCTATTCATTGAATACAAAATGATTTGTGCGATTTAAGCAATCCCAAATCAACTAGCAAAGGACATGATTTTAGAATATCTAAATCGAGACGTGCTTGTAATCGAGAATTTACAGTTGTATAACTCAACTGTAGGGAAATCTATAGAATATCTGCAAACTTAAAAAGCAATTGAATATCGACCATTGAAGCAAAATTCCTAATTAATATTATTTTTCATTTCAAAATTTACCATGGTGTTCGTATATTCCAATCATAATTTATCTCTTATTTATCTACTTTTTTTTAATCTGATTACAATCCATATCTTTCAATTTTTATTTACTCCTTTACCACTGCCTGTATCATTTTTATTATAGGCCAGCTGTTTAACATTATGATTTCGTGTAGCAGATGTTTATTATTTAGGTGATCTTAGTAATATTCACCTAGATATAATTCCTACAGCCTTAGATAATTTGATTATCTAAATACAACTAGTTATTTCTTACCTGATTTCCTGCATTATCTATGTATTGAATTTGTATAATAATTTTTTGTTGTGGTTAAATGATATGATTAGAAATTTATTTGTCTAGCTTTTGATAACTCTGGCATAAATTGTTTGATACCAGTCGATTGATACTAAGTTAGATTCAAATTTTCATATGAAATTTCTATGCACTCAAAAGTGTTTTTTGCAACGTAATTTGATATTTATTATAATCCTTTATTGTATATCAACAATCTCGTTTATTACCTGACACAAATGCTATTTCCAAAGAACTCTAATTTTTTGTATTTGTTAACTGCCAATGACGTATTACTGATATTGTTGTAGTACTTATTACGTCTACCTAGTATTTGGACCGAGTTATGGTTATCATCACATCGATTGTAAGTTATAAAAACCAGCTAGTTTACTTATGTCCCCAATTATTTCTTAGTTATTGTTGAGCTTTAATTATTGATTTCCATTTTCAATAGGTGAGCCTATCCGATTCGGATGCCGATGGGGAAACTACCTCTAGTTTTGCACCCACACATGGTTTGCTATTTTTTTATTAGTTTGTGGTAGTATCATTTCCATTATTAGGAAATTATGCTTTTCTAAACATTCATTAGAAATACTTACACTATTTAATTACTTTTGACTGACTATAACTTATTTGTCTGTGTCTCGATCAATAGGTGTTTCTCGATCAAGAGCTAGTACATCGGCCGACGCTTGTGAACTTCCGAGAAGTCATATGCATTCTGAATTAAAAGAGTACCCGAATGTCAAACGCAAGGACCCGCAAGTTATATGTTGCAAATGTAATGTTCTTAAACTACATTATTTTAATTTTATTTTGTATCAATAATTTTTCATTTTGCTAGGTAATCTGCCGAAGAAGAAGACGAAGCGAATTGATAAATCAAAGATTGATCATGAGCTTTTACCACCAGTAAAATTTCCAGACACTTATGTTAGGGGAGCTAAAAACAGTAAGTTTAATACGATACTCTTTTATCTTGATAATTTGAAAATCAACAATTAGTCTTCAATTCATTTTATCTAATGGTCACAGGTCATTTCCTAGTACAGAATCGTTGTTGTTATTCAGGTTTCATCAATACTTATATGAGTGTAGTTGGGAAATTACCTGCTGATTTTCATCACCTAGTTTCCAAAATAGGCTTTGGACAGTTTCTACAGAAGTCAAATGTAGTTGTCAATTCGTATCATCTAGACGATCTTGTCGGTAGATATATTGGCAACTATGCTTTCAAGCTTAAAGACAAAGTCATTATAATGACTATTAAGGATGTCGGAAATATACTAGATATCCCATCAACTGGATTACCTATATTCGTAGGCCGTGATGATGATACATCTCACGAAACTCGATTTTGGAAGAAATATTTTGGAGTTAAACAAGTCACTAGGTATGTTTTAATTTGTCTAAGAAATAAATCTATATAAATCTCACAATAGAATATTCATTGATATTCTATTTGATTCAGTACTCTTGTGAAAGAAGTTTTTTTGAGGACAGTCTCTTCTAGTAAGCATGACCAGAATTTTCCTGAAGATTGTGTGAGGTTATGGCTTTGCCTATTGTTCAGCTCGTTCTTGATACCTACATCGAAGAAGACAATGCCATTGAAGATGTTTCATTACCTAAAAAACCTCGATGACATTAAATGCCTAAATTGGTCACAACTAATTTTTGAACAGTTGTTTAGGAACATGAATTCAGCATCTCATTCTGTTAGGCGACGCGAGAGGATAGGTGATCGTGTTGGAGAGTATATCCACGGTTGTGTTTTTGTCCTAAATGTAATTCATCCTCTCCTAACCTTTTTTTGTCCTAATTTTAATCTTTTTTAGTAACTATTAATCATATATTTCCCATTATAGGTATTCCTATGGGAGCGGTCTAATTTATTCCCTCCTACATCGCTTGGCAATAGGGTTATATTTCATAGATATGAAGGTTCTTCAAATAGAGGAAATCGTACTATAAGTTCACTATCTAATGATGAGGTGCATGTCCCTTATGTAACCTTAAATTTGATGAAGCATATTATCATATTATTTTAGATTTGGCTAAAATCATATTGTTATTCTATTACAGGTCTCAATGTTCCCTTTCGTATACACTTGTGATGGACCTTCGCAAGAGGTTTTTGATAGTAGATCTATCAAATATTGTTAAATATTTGTAGTGATGTATTAAGTTGATTGATGTATTAATTAGTGAGACATATATGCATTTAATTTGGTGAAAATAATTTTTACTCTATCATTGAAATTATTTTTCAAAATTTTTAAAAAAATTACATGCAATTTTTCCACCTTTCACTAGACGAATTTTTGCCAGGTATCAAATAGACGTCTTTTTCAACCGACTCTAATGGAATTTAAACATTACACAATAATGAGGAAGGGAAAATCAAATCTACGAAAGGTACGTTTCGAATCGCTTGTTATGTATTAATGTAATATTGTATTCTCATCATCCTTTCTTAAGTGATGCAGTCTACAGCCGATGTAGTTGTTTGCAAAAAATCTTCTGCTGGTAAGTATTTTTCTTAAAAAGCACTATATTTTTATTGTTTAAATTAGTACTTGAGTATTTATTAAATTAGCATGTCCTATAGATACTACAAATGATAATGGCAATGATTGTGTGGAAGCAAAAATAACAGACGTCCATATGGATGCCCCTACTACTGTAGATTTACGTACGCCGTCACCCACATTGTCTTCCGATTCTTTTAAAGACAACCCAATGAATGAATTATTTGATTGCATAGAAATGAATGAGAAGTTTGAATGTCAGACGGTCGATGGTTTAGGTCAGGATTGCCAGAAGATAGATAGTCCAGTAGTTCTACAGGGCTGTGAATTGTATGAGTATATTCTCGTTGAACCATGTCAAAATTTGGAAATCACCTCTAATGAGGTGTCAAATGATGCCACAACTCATGTCACTACACTTAGTCCGGAAATCTGTATTCCACCAAATAATCAAACATCAGAATTGCCAGTAGTGGACATTTCATCCCCACAGTCTTGCCCAGAATCTAATGGCACACATGTTTTGAATTCTTCAACCAATCAATTTGTTTTTCCACCAAGTTTCGAACTTTTAGATGAATCCTATATGGATGTTTGTGATAATACTCAACTTTCCGTTCCCTCGAATATCCCAGTAAAGGTAGATTCTAACCTAGTGAAAACACCCTCAACCCCATATACATATTCTAAATCAAATTTAATACTTGTGGTCGAAGAGGGCCAGTCTATGTACAATCAATTGTGTAATGATGTTAGGTATAGTAAAATATCTGGCATGAGGTCTAATGGAAACGCTTATACACAATTGCGTTTGAACGAAGACTATATGAGTCCAGCAAAAACAATTGAATTGTTGAATGATATGAGGACACCTTTATTGAACGGGGGAACGTCGCAAGGAAATTCTATATTCATATCATCCCCTGATTTCTGGGCGTCTGTTGTAGCATCTGCTGATGCGCTAGAGAATACTATAAACCCACCTAGGATAGGAGATCTCTCAGATGTAGCCCGCAGGATAAATTTCTCCCAATCGGAGAGTATAGGTAAAGAATCACCGTATGTTTCATCTATGATTAAAAGAGTGAAGGACCGTAATGCTGAGAAGGTTAGTACATATTCTCATTACTAAATTTTATTATCCGGTATTCTAATTTCTTACGATCAATAATCAAATGTGAAATTGTAGGTTGCCAATAAGAGGAAGAAGGATAGAGAACGTCACCTAATTGATACAAACAATGGTGCACTTGTGCCTAAGTTGAATGAAGAGACGAAACGTCTAGTAATGAAAGCTGAGTGAGTAGTTTAAATCATGCTTATTCTGAATCATTTTACCTTATCTTTCTTTTACAATTGACATTGTTTATTATATCATATTTTTTATCCAAATTCTTTGATTTGTGAAACTCCATTGCAGGCATAGTTCGAAAAAGCGGAAAGCGCTCCCAATTTCCAGGGAGCGCTTTTTTAGCTTTAACCGCTTTAGCGTCGCTTAAAGCGGTTAAAGCGGTTTAGCTATATATAACCCTAAATAGCTAAAGTGGTTATCTTAGCTAAATATAAACAGATATATCTTTAGCTATTTAGCTAAAGCGGTTAAAGCT
>LFYR01000069.1:19899-89087 GCA_001185155.1 Zostera marina
AACTAAATGAAAATTGGACTCGGTTATTTAGCTAAAGCGGTTATATCTTTAGCTATCTTTAACTTCCCATTAATAGACACGTATTATTTAGCTAAAGCGGTTATATCTTTAGCTATCTTTAACTTCCCATTAATAGACACGTATTATTTTTATCTCATAGATCTGTCAAATGAGATAAATAATACGTGTATGAGGTAAATAAATACCCCATTAATAGACACGTATTATTTTTATCTCATAGATCTGTCAAATAAGATAAATAACACGTGTATGAGATAAATAAATACCTCATTAATGGTCCAAAAAACACATTATAACATTCTGGAATAAAGCGTTTGGCAAAGCGGTCCAAAAAAACCGCTTTGCCGCTATTTTCGCTTAAAGCGACGCTTAAGCGTCGCTTTTTGAACTATGATTGCAGGTATAGGTCGGAATCTTTTTACCTAATTGCCAATGATAATGTTACTTGTTTAGGACAACATCTAAATGATATATTGCACCACAAGACTTATGATGTTATGGTTAGTGATTAATATTTTTACTATTATATTGTATAGTATTATTGTTATAACTTTTCCTTTCAATATCATATTTCTTTTTTGTAATTTATATGTAGCTGGTCGAAGTTTTCTTCGGGGTCATACGTGCTGAACTAGTAGAAAAATGTGTACACGGATCTAGGTTTCAGTTTGTCAATCCAGAACTATTCGATGATGAATATGAGGATCGTACTTCTCGGGTAGTGCCGCAATTAGTTAACTCTCGAGATGTAGAAATCCACCACAATGTTGTTTGCGCATCAATGAATGGAGATTTTAAAAAGCATGGTAGGTTCTATATAATTGCAATGAAAACGATGACGCACTGGCACTTTCTTCTATGGTCACGTGCGGAAAATAAATACACACATTACGATTCAAACCGTGAGTTACGTGGAGCTGTTAACACTGGTGCTGCCAAACGTACTGTAAGTTTTTATCGTTGTTTTATTGATATATATATCGTCTCCTAGAAAATAATATTATAATTTTTTTAAAGGCTATGTGGATGACCAAATGGTTTGAAGAATTTCTATTCATTGAAAGGGATAGTGAGCCTCAATTCGTCGATTGTTTGACATTTCCACAAGAAATAAATCCTAAGCTTGATGGCGGTTTATATATGTTTCATGGGATTTCGTCTCTCATTGATTACCTACACATTGAAGATGGCTTATTCAACGATATTAGTCTCGATGATCACATGTCATGGAAGAATTCTGAAGTACCTAAACTCCGAAACTGTCTGTTTAGACGACTGGCCGAGCGAATGGAATACGGCGACTGGACTGTGAAAATGAAGAATTCGAATATACGTAAGAGAAGATTCAAATGAAGTATTATATTTGAATTCGGATGTAACTAAATCCATGTTTTTTTTTGTGTTTGTAACATTAGCTTGAACTGAATGACGTTTTCTTTTATCATTTAGTATTGTCGAATGTTTGTATGAGAATTAAATTATTATTATAGTGAATAATTGTTTTGATCAATTTTGACAGGTATGTTAAAAACAATTTTCTGAAATGATCATGTTGAAATTTTAATTACAATTCGAATGTAATATGTAAGAATATTAGTATGTAACTAGATTATAGTGTGGAAAAAGATGTGTTCGACCACATTGACAAATAGAGCTATTAAATTTATGATCATTTTCATGTAATTAACAATATCATTTAGAATGGGAAAAATAATTTAGATGACACTCATGATCAAATTTAGTGTGTGAAAAATCATTACATCTCGGTTTACAGAAACTGTCATTGTCTAGTCTCCATTTGTGTTCAATTATTTAAGTTTAACATTAAAACAATTTAATTATTGAATCTGTTCAATCTAATGAAAAAGAAAGAATAAAGAAATGTGAAAATAGAAATTGAATGCAAAATTAAAATAAATGCCTATGATTTCATATACAAATCATACAATCATAGTGATTGCATAAGTTATTCGAATATTAAAATATAAGTATCTTGATAAAAATTTTAAAATATTATTGATATTCTATAAAACCTATACGCTTGATTATCAGATTAAGAATTAAAAACAATCAAGATAAACACACTGGTTTTGTTTGTTCACTGATCATAAATCAAAGAAAAAAATTGAAAGTATGGGATAAATCCTATTCTCCTAAAGCGACAATTATTTAATGTTATAACATATAAAACACCGAATTTGTAGTCAACAATTAGTATTTGAAGTTAACATATAAAAAAGACACGTGACATGTACTGTCTCTATTTAATATCTAAAAATACATCAAAATTCTTTCAACTTATGCAATACTTCACACAATTCTAAAACAAAATTCTTCCAAATCAAACAACTAAAATTTTAACAATCTAATAGATATTGAATAATTATAAGCGTTGATTTCTCTACTAGATTTCCATCTTCGAAACTCTGGAACATGAATTGTACGAGATGCTCTTGTTTCCCTCTATTTTTGGCAGCCGCAACACATAAACAAATAATAAAATTCTTATTAATCAATTGATTAAAAAAATTCAGGTGTGGTGATTGTGGTTTTAGAATAAATAATTGAGGCTAAACATGTGACGTGCATGTAAATGGATGAGAACGGTCGTAATAACAATCTTAAGTGTCTAACAACAACTATTCTTCTGACAATTTGGTCTGAACTAGAGGGATCATAAATTAGCAATATTTTTCTTTCACAAGCAAACAGAATTTTAACACTATTTTTCAGTCACAAGGATAGATGGAATTTATCTAGACTGAAATGAACTTGATAGGCTTTGTCATTGGTTGCGAATCCCGATCACCAAGCCCTCCGATCAACTTTAAAAGCTGGCTACTTATTCCTCTCATCTACTCCATGACAACCTGAACGACATGGAGCCATGGCGTCATACTGAAATGTGACATCAAAAACATCAATAATTTCAAAAGAAAAATCGATGATCTAATCTTGTTTTCTTTGAGACGATTAAATTCTTGTAGTTTCTGAAGTGAGGAAACTAATCAATGATTTCGTAATCTCATATTAGCTATTAGGTAACATACTAACATTCAAATTAAGATAAAAAAAGGATGTAAATAACAACTATAATCCATCTAATAGAAAGATATGCTGCAGAGACAGAAGAGAGGTAAATAAATCATACTTTCTTTATAATTTCATGTTTTATATCGTAGTTTGCTGCTTCTCTCATCAATTTTCAAGAGAGCTTCATTGCCACCTATTGTAATCGTAAAGGAAAACCGAAAATATAATTTAGCTAAAGATAAAATAAAACTGTTTCTTACCGATTGATACCTCTTCCTTAAAGTATAAATCCACTTCCCTGGTAAAAACATTTTAAATAAACTTTAAAAATATGGAATACTCAATTAAGAGAAAATCAAATGAAATGTATAGCCTCAATGAAAATGTTATCCATATACTATTACCTTCAAGACAATTTGCTTAACATCATTTTCTATGGATTTTAATGCAGCAAAAGTATGCACCTTCCATGAGCTCAGCCCGACTACTAGCTTATCCTGGCCTTTTGATTCCCATGGAAAATGGAATGAGTTGTTCCTGTTATGATTGCAATTTTTATAAATTAGTTAAGAGAATTACAGTTCGATTATAACAACTAGAGAAATATGAAATGCATCAAATTAAAAATACCCCTAAAAAAGGTCGGAATACTGTAGTGATTGCCATATATGAGAATTAGTATTCAACATTCTAAAAATAAAGAAAATAAAATACGAGGTAGATCTACTGGACCGTCTACGTGTATTGTCCACGTGGATTTTCAAATCAAGTCAGCTGGTAGTTAGAAAACTGTAATAACTAACTGTAACTAATAACTAATCAGTAGTTGATTGTTGATATATCCCCTCCACTTCTTATAAAAAGTAAATTGTTGATTGTTGACCTTGCATGCTCTGAAAGAATAGATAAATCTGGTGATATATTTTAAAGTGGAATAGTTTACAAATGTACATTACAATGATTTCAAGTGACTTTTCCTCACACAGCTATAATATGTGTACTCAATGGTAGAAGGTGTATAGTCTCTATTATCTCATGTCAACTAATGATTATTATTTAAATTTTCCAAAGAATTAGGGATAATACTTTTCTATATACCATAGCAGTCTTCTTAAATTTGCTGGGTTCAAAGATATATTTATCTCTAAAAATGGTCCAATCTAGTTCATATTCTTAAAAAATTCTTGATCTTTCCATCTTGATATTCCACACAGTGATTTCTTCATTCTCTTGCAGAAGCCAGTCAACAACCCATCAAAACATAAAACGCATGATATCCAATTTCCCCAACTATTCACACAATTCTCTCATGAATGACAAAAGACAACCACCAACCACCTGGAGTGCAAGTGAGAGCCATGAGTGTCCCTCTTGCCTGGTGATAACAGGAATCCCTCCTTTTCAAGGCTAGTGGTGCTCCTCTTCATCTCTTTTAGGTGTCAACTATCAAATTCTGAATTTGATAGGGAAGAACTCACTAGCTTTTGCTGTCCCTCTGTTTGAGAGTCTCTCTGTATTCTCCAGCAGCCACCAAAAAATCTAGGTGGAATCCCATCCACCCAAACTTCAATGGATAACACTTTCTATGCTCTTCCATCTCGAAGTCCTTGTTTCACATCCACAACTCTTTCCTTCATATCAGGATTCTCTCTATCATTATTCATTAGAAGAAACATAGCTTGGTATCAATTATTCTATAGAAATTTATTTTCATCAAAAAATTGCAAAAACTTCTCCATTGCCATCTACATGCTGAGGAAAAACCCAACCAGCTACTTGAACTTTGATAAATTATCTTCCATAGCTTTGCTAACGACTATTTCTTTCCATATCGAAATATGATACTAGTTTATTTTATATTAGATAGAAGAAGAAAATACAGTAAAAGTGAAACAAATTTAATAAGAAAGTAATATCTCCAAGAATATCTAACAATAATCTAACCAAATAAGCATTCTAGCAGAGTTGAATAAATTGAATGAAAAGTAAATAACAAATGGAATCTATTATAAACAAAATTGAATAAATTCCTAATATTTTTGCAGATTCTTAAAAAAAAAATTATTCTAATTATATTTGAAGTTTTTTTGCAATTAAATTATTTAGTGGGTTGCACAGTAATGGTTCAGTGAAGTTTTTCTGATATGAACTTTACAATCTTTAGGCAGTGATGGTTATATGATCGAAGAGACTAAATTTATTAATCGGTCACTATCTTCCTTGGGGAAATGCATAAATGCATTAGCTGAAAACTGTCCACATATACCAACAAGAGATGCAAAGCTCACAAGGCTCCTTCGTGATTCATTTGGAGGTTATCTTTTTTATGTTTTTTTTATAATAATTCATAGTTTCAATATATGAAAATTAGAGAGATAAGAGAAACTTATTCCTTGAAGAATTATATTATCAAAAGATAACAACTGGCTTAATTTCTTTGGAAGTAGGCAGGTAGCAATAAATAGAAACTGGCTAGTGACTATTGCCTCAAGGAATTATATTTCCAAAAGATAAGAGCATAGAGCTCAGTCAAGCAACAACTGACTCAGTCTAGAATTTTTAAAGCATTGACATCATAGAAACTTCTCTTTTATATGTATCTTTAACTTTTTGTATCTTAGAATGAAACTTTGTAACTTTTTATATGTATCTTTAATTTTTTGTATCTTTAACTTTGTAACTTTTTATATGTATCTTTTATATGTATCTCATTAGCTAGGAGCCTAGGACTCCTGGAGACCCGAGTCTGATTGTGTGCTGCTTCAGCCTCCTGTTTCTTTCATTCTAGACTCAGTGAATTCCTGATGCAGCTGATCCGATGAAGATCAACTGCTATTGAATATTTGTGAAGATCAAAAGCTGATAAATAAGAACCTTATGGTAGAATGACCATCTGCTCCAGTTGATCGATAGAATAATCGCGTTGTTCAATATGATCCATGTAAATAACATAGTCCATATCCGATTTGACAGTAAATGATCTCAGTAATTGACTGAAATAGCTGTAGCGTCAAATACATAAAGCACAAGTCCTTGATCATTAAATTCTGATCTATAGATAGATAAATAATCCAAACTATTATGTATTGATATAATCCAAGCTTTACTTGATTAGATTAGATAAGATGTTATTCAACTAACTAAAATTTTAGTATGACATCAATACATACGATGTTAAATAATAAAATGCAGTGAAACATTGACAATTGAAACTAACTATTTGTTAGAAACATATAAACGAATAGAAACCATGCATTTTACCTCCGACCAAACAGAATTTCTTCGATCTCAAGCAATTCCTCGTCCTATGTTAGCTCAAGGACTTCCCGTAGTACCGGATCATACGAGTTCCCTACGAACCGAAAAGACAATCACTCTGTAGAAACTACCTGAACGCGATTATAAAGGTCTTCTTGATATTCTTCATCAAAAGTCTCCCTCTTAGAATCATTTTATGACTTAGCTTTGTATATCTTTCCTCCTAGAAAGCCTCCGGATACAATTCCATAATTTTGAGCCCACCATTATGTTTTGAGCCCACCATTATGCCATTGATTAGATTCTCTGTGTAAACTTTTACATGATTGAGAAAGACCCAATAAGAAATATGTATAATCCGAAGGTAATTATTGCGAAAATGAAATTTAAAATTTAAATAACTTCCTGAAATTTAAAATTTAAAGAACTAAAAACATACGATTCTCATATGTTGAATCACCTCCTGACATCCCCCATTTTCTCCATTATGTTGAAGAAGAAATAGACATCACACATCTGCAGACGAAAAGGAAAAATGAATGAAACAACCAACAAGTCCCAAACTAGTAGCTCACATGTTTTTCCTTGATGATCTCGCCAATTTTGGAATTAGCCACACTAGAACATCACCATCATAGTGAGTACGTATAAAAGTTTGTAAATTCTATTTTTGGCTTGATATCAATCAACAAGGTATCAGCCACATTAGCATCTGTGGTATTATCGAACTTATTAAAAGACTTTAACATCACCATCTATAAATCAATAGGAACAATCTTTAATTAGAAAATAAAACGCCAAGGGAAAAACTGTATATAGGTAATTTTTTTAGTGAAATTGAATAATGGTAATAACATGTTAGCTAAAATGATATAAAATGGTAGAAGGTCGAAAAAAATATACCTCTCTAGATTATTCTGGACTTGCAAAGTGTTTCCTCATATCCTGATGAAAAAATGGTAGACATATAGAAAACAAATAAGAAAACATTTTGTATATTAAAACAAACCTATGAAAATAAAAAGAATGTCTGAGAAATGTTTTGAAAAATTTCCCCTCATCTAAGTCTTTGAAAAGAGCGAACCCCGATATAGTCTCGAACAACAGGAACATCTGCCAATGCATCTCGAACAAATGCATTTGATCACTTAGTTTTATAGTTTCTAATAAGACAGATTCTAATATTCTATTCTTTTATGCAATGTTACAGTTTTTTTCAAAATAAGAAAAGTCTAGACAGTATTTAGATTATAATTAGATTAAATTATTTGATAGACATTACAAAATTGAATACATTTGAATGATTATGGAGCATAGCAGATATTTTGTAAAGCATTTTTTTTGAATGCTAACATTTGATATAATCAAAAGAAATTAACAACTAGTTATTCATACATATATGGCTTGCATAATTTATAATCAAAGTTCGAGACGAATAGTTTTGCGGCCAATCTTGTTTCTTTCGCTACGAGATGTATGTATCATTTATGGTAATCTACCGCACAGCTACGAGCGTTATGACCTTGTTGTTGGCATTTTTTGCAACATCTTGGCCTTTTTACTTTAATTTCTCTAGTTGACTTAAACCTCGGGTCTGCCTTGCCCGGGCGACCAGTATTTTTCCCGCTTCCTTTTGTCTTCGCTACCTTAGGATTCCCTATTAGAGGCATGGTGGTAATCTTATCTTCAAATCTGGTGATAGATCTTGAAACCGATTGCCTATTACCGGTTGAGTGAAGTGCTTCAAATTCTTGCAGGATTCCATTCATTTTTGAAATTATTTCATCTTCTATCTTTACATTGTTTCCAATTAATCTTGCGCATCTATTGAAAATAGATGCAAGAGCGGTACCTACTGGTTTTTGAATCCCTTCTGCTCTTGTTTGTGATTTGTTTTCTGTCTTTTTCCAACGATCGCAAATTAGATCATTTGGTAATGAAGTCCTTCCAGTTGTCGTTAGAAAACAAATAATATGACGGCACGGAATTGCTTTGCTTGAGAATAGATGACAACTACATGATGGTGTATCCTCCAAATCATTGCATGTAATTTTAGCTGACTGAATTTGGGTGTATATTCCTACTACAATGTGAATATTGGGTTCCTGTGAAATAAGATAAAGAAATATTATAAAGAAACCATAATATGAAATGTATTTGAATTTAATGACCATTCCTTACATTTGGAAGTCCTCGAATATAATAGCATACACTTTTCTGGACTTGTTGCTGGTATAGTAAAAAGACCTCTGTAGTGTAGATGTATAGCAAACATTTTTCGATTTGTAGTTGTGTAATTAGTAATGGTGGTGCGTCCATGTCTCTATGGTTCAGTTCTTCAAGTTTGTTGCGTTGTGCATTTAACACTACTTCTAGGGAGCAAACAAATTCGAATAATGTTGATGAACGTTTGACGTTTAACTTGACTAGGGAATTCATCCCCTCACTTCGTTGGGTACTCTGCATCCCACCGAAGAAGTGATTAGTCATGTAAATTGGACACCAGCTTTCTCGGATGGTATACATATCTTTCAACCACTTGTTTTCTGTTAGTTTATTGTCGGTCGCCCAAGAAGACCAATTCTTCTCAAATTCATTGATATTCTCAGATGTATTCAGGATCTTGTTGAAACGTTCCATCTCGTCCTTATTCCGGTATACTGTGCCAACCTTATCACACATCTTGTGGGTTATGTGCCATTTGCATAGTCGATGAAATGTTGTTGGGAATTCACTTGATATAGCAGTTTTCATTGCTGCGTCTTGGTCAGTTATTATTGTTTTAGGGTAATTACCCATGCATTTCTTGAATTCTGAGAATAACCATATGAACGATTCTGTAGACTCGTTCGAGAGAAATCCATTAGCGAAGAGTACAGTTCGCATGTGATTGTTCACCCCACAAAAAATTCCAATAATGAGCTTATACTTGTTTGTGTTATACGTCGTATCGAATGTTATAGCCTCTCCGTATTGTTTATATTCTTCAATACATTTAGGGTCAGCCCAAAACAATTGCTTCAAACATCCTATGAATAGAAATAGCATATTATTACTCTTTCTATTATATATAAAGTTTCATATAAAATAAATTTTTACCTTCTTTGTCGAGTTCGTACGAGTAGTAGTAATCGTCGTCATGCTCTTTAAGTGTTTGAAATTTCTTGATAAGAATATCTACGTCATGACTAATCATGTTTTCCTTGTCGTCTCGTCGGTAATTTGAGAAATCACTCTGGGTAAAAGAACAGCTAGAGAAGCCCCCCGATTGCATAGCGACGTATGAATATTGTTGGCTTGGAGGTATATTTGATTCTTCCAAACGGTTTATCAAATTTCGGGCATACGGTGTTATTTCCCTATTTATCTTAAGGAACCTTTTATTTGATAGCGCCGACATTTCATGATTGTGATCATCGTTGACTTTACATATCATCCATTGTTCTCCTACCTTCTTGATAGAAAGAAGAGCTTTGCATCCTGTTCTTGAATTTCTTATGTGTCTAGGTTTGGTAGATATGTTGGCCGGATTTTCTACTACTGGCACTTTTGCCTTTGATGTACCCTCCTTTGAACAAACGTATGTCTTCTTACGAAGACAATTTTTTGAATGTCTAGTTGAGCCTTTTTGCACACAGAATCCTTTCTGCCCCGCGAATGCGTAGTAGGTATGTTCCACCTCTTCTAGTGAGTCGAATGTCATACCGATCTTTGGAAGATCGATAAATCTGGAATTGTAGGCACTTATCAATGTTATCGTAATATGGACTAGATGTGATGTGTGTACCAAATAGTTATGGTTTGGTGTATGTTACCTGATGCTATCCACATCTGTACTATACATATCTTCCCTTCCATATTGATCATCCCTATCAGTTGGATTGAAAAATCAATACCACACATCTTCAAATGATGTCGGACACACATTGGCCTTTTCAAAAACATAATATTTAGTAATCAATGTCTAATATAACATAAATTACCTTCCTTCTGTCCGTAAATTCGTTTTGTTGTTATTAATATCACCTACTTGTAGTTCTTCAGATTCTATGAAAAAAGATTCTTTTAGGTGAACCTGAATAGGTAATTGCTCATTTGAATTAAAATAATTATCATTGAATTCTAAATACCTCTCCTTTGACATTCATTGTTCATTGATAGTGACTGTTTAGCAAAAGAGGATGAAAGTTATTAGAACCTATCCATGTAATTTCTATTTTGTTAAAAAGTTGTCATAAATTGTGTAGCTTACTCTCCTACTTCTATAGATTATTATGTATACTAGAGGAAAAAGCTAATATAACTTTTTTATTTCTGTACGTATAGTTAACCTAGAAAAGCTTAAGCATCTTACACTGTAGTTGTCGTTCGCGGGACGTTCCTCGATCATGTCTTTGAATAGTAATAAACCTTTATTTATTGCTGTTTTTGAAAAGAAAAGTGCAATTTAGGAATTTCAGTGAACTTTTTATTCAAGTTTCAAATCATTTTTAGACATGTACTTTTTATTTTTAGATTGAAAATACATACATAAATTAAAATAAATTATGAATAAAAGATATGATAGTAAATATCTCACTCCATATATAGCTGTATGCATAATTTGTGTAGGATGATGTGTAGACAAAACAGCAATCCTGCAGAATTATTAGATTGTTGGATGTGTTAGAAAATTCAATCCTCCTTCACATTTGTCTTAAAATAATTTTTAGATGAAGTTAACTAAAATGTTTAGTAATAGAACGGACCAAGTAGAATGACATTGATTAACAATGTAAGAGAAACACTCAAAGGTTGGAAACATAGACTGAGTCAAAATGCTATATCTCAGTGCCTTTTAGAGGCCTTTTAGAAAATACATCAGTGGATTTCTATGCATAACACTTAGTCATACTTGTTTCACCATTCTCACGATGAGAATGGAAGGGCCATGTCCCACAGTATGGACAGGCCAATGGCTGTCCGATGGCATTGGACAGCGTCAAACAAACGTACAGCACGGTGATCACCATGCGGTCGTGAAGTTGTGGAAATGTGTCCTAATCAAATAATTGAAACGATGAGATGAAATAAAAACGCTGAGAGAACCGTTTCCTGTAAAATCAATGGGACAAAATTTCAAAAACAACACTTCAACTAATTCTCAACACATGCAAAATGCAAGCTATCCAAGGTCTAAGTTTATGTTGACTGCAAAAACAACAATGCACCTAATTCTTACCAGGAAAACTGACGGCAAGGCCTGTACAACATCCTGCTATACCAGTATAAATGACTGAAAAAGAAAACACCAACTATTAGGTAAATGTAACATGTAATCCACATTAAAAAAATACCTGAAATCATCATCCCTGCTATCAATCATAATTAGCAACTTTAAACAAAAAGACATCCCCGAGGTCACCAAACTCAGGAGAAAATGAAAACTCAACTTTAAACAAAAGTTGTGCTTCCCCTAGGTCAATAAATCCAGAAGAAAACTGAAACATAGATAGTACTAAAATTTCAGATTTTAGTTCAGACAGGGAGAACAGTCATCAAACTCAAAAGAAAAAGAAAAATCAATTTCAAACAGAATAAACTAATGACTCAGATAATAATTTACAGAATACTGATATAAGTATTCAATCAAGTTAAAATATACAAGACCTTGAAAGAGAGTTCTGAAAATATATCTAATGAATATATTCAAACTAATAAGCAGATATCAAACGAAATAACTGAAAAAACATCTCAAAATGAGATACAATAAAATATAATAGATTCTGATCAAACAAAAAATATAGAATGTAGAAGATCAAATAGAATTCAATCCTCATTAAAAAACAAAGATTACTATTACATGGATGATAGTGTTTCTGATAGTGCTAACTTTAGCACTAATCATCCATTAAACAAATATATATCATATAAAAAGATAAATAAAAAGAATAAAAGAAAATAGAAGAAAAATATCTATGAGCAATGAACCTCATAGTTATATAGAAGCTTCAAAAAACCCAAATTGGGTAGAAGCCATGGAAAAAGAGATACAAGCCTTAATATTGAAAAAAACATGAGACTTAGTATCTCTTCCACCTTCAAGGAAACCCATTGGATCTACATGGGTTTTTAAAAGATACTACAAACGGTTCGCAAAATAATAAATTATCAGATTTCATGATACCATACCATGATCTGTTCCTCTAAGTTTTTTCAGGAAACAACAAACATACTGTGAACCCCAGATAGTACTGCAAATGTCTGTTAAATACACCAAATAATGTGAAATTAAAAAATAGTATAAATATGGTTACAAATTCTAAATATAAATGATGTTTCATGAAAAAGAGATGGAATTAATTATGTACAAAAACAAAAATGCATACTTATGGCATAACCAATAACAGTAAATAAGAACCTACAAACCTTACCAGAAGATGTTGCATCAACAATTGAACCTTTCAATCTTTTCTTGCTTATAAATCCTGAACCTGAAAAAACACTTATATTAGAATAGAAACATACGACCAATTCAAATGCTTCTTTTTCAAACGAAAAAAAACATTTTTAAAGTACATCTCGTAGATGGAGTTGAAGTTTTAAAAAATGCAACTATAAATAAATTGGGTTTGGAGGTGAAAACATAGATAACAAATTCCGTGCACGTACTATATCACTAACAGATACTGGAGTTGGCAATAACCATGTTATCAGTTTGATCCTAACAAGGACCTACCAAGATATTGAGTGAACTTAAGGGAGTTTCTCTTCCACAATGAATGCCATGATCTTCAAAATTTCATTCTAAGATACATGTAGTTAGACATGTGGTGGACTGAAATTGACACATTTAGAAAAATGACCAGCTTACCTAGGTGGGGCAAGTGTAATACTAATATGTTGTAGGGATCAAGCTTTTTAAAACCTAACTCCTCTTTTTTTCTCGATTTCTTATGTTTTCTTCCCTTCTCTCTCAAATTTCGAGCCCATCTCCTCCACCCATTTCCTCCACCTCCGGCCACCTACTAGGGCACCTCCGGTGACCAGCAACCGAACTCTGGTGACCTGAAGGGCACCTCAGGCGACCGTCTATGCGACTCCTAGGCGCATTATGCGGCTAGGGCCATCGCATGACTGCATAAAAAAGCTTGGTAGGGATCTCCCTTGTTTTAGCACAGTAAAGATGAGAGTACATTTATCATTACACTCCATTAGTCTCTAAATTTCATTCTTATATTTTAGAATAGACTGCCACATTATTGAATCTCTAGAGGGACTGGGCAGAATATAAGTGAAGCTCCTGCCCTTAATATACCTATTCCTAATCCAGGAAGAGAGTATAGAGTCACCACTAGACCAGAACTTCATTACTCTCTTGATATGGGAGGCAGTGGTAGTAACCTCAAAGTTCCTAACACCTAACCCCCTAGTTCCTTTGGAGGATCATCGTAGCCCAAGGGACAAACTTTTTTTCCATCGTAAATGATTCCATACGCTAATTTTTGAATAGAACCGTGGTTTGTTCCACTGGGTCCCTTGGAATGTCTACTAATTAATCCAACAACCCACTAAAATGTGCACTACAATCAAAACAGAAAAATAAAGTAGTTACATAGATAATTACAATGACCTAATTAGGACCGTAATACTATTACTAATAAAAAAATATCATAGTATATAAAGAATGAATCTGGATCTTATGCAAAGGATCCGTAGATCCACACCAGATCCATTATGACCATTGTTAGAAACTATGCCTTGATCATAGTTAGTAGGATATAATGTTGTTCATGTATATGCAATTAAACAAAATTATAGATAGCAACTATCCCATGATCATAGTGGCTAACTATACTGTGATCATAGTTGGTCACTAGTTCATTACTCCATGATCATAGTTTGAAATTGAATGATCTAAATCAAGCTGTAAAAAATCAAATGCAAATCATCAACTGCACATAAATAGCATCATCAATAAAATGTCATGACTCTAACTACTACAATGAAAGGGCTTACAATGCAGTCTGGAGGGCCTCCCTGACTTTCAGGATCCTTCTTCAGGTCTTCAAGAATGTCTGTGTATCTTCGACAATACAAAAGAAATTAGAATAATATAAAATCTCCCATTTAAAGTTTAAAGAAAATGGATTTTCCTCGGCTAAAGAGAAGGACAATCACAATTAACGATTCTAATGCCCACAACATGATAAAAAATTCGTTTTATAATGAGCACTAGATATTATTCCAGACGCTATACTTAAAATAAAACGAAGATGATTGAGACCTTCTCTTTCCTACGAGTGAAAATGTGAACCTTATGACGGCCTTAACCTTCGTACCAAAACCTCATCTTTTTTACTAACTAGCAGCACCAATCAGAAAACTTTTCTACCAAATTAACATTCAGTTCCCAGATAACTTAAAAAACATTAGATAGAAAAAAGTGAAAAACCGTCAATCTCTTTGAATAATCGAGTTATATTATCTAACCGTAAATATAAAACATCAAAATACATACCTTTGAGCGCATTTTTCAGCCTTGGCAGAAGCATCAGTAAAAGTCGGATCACTATCAGCTCTTTCCCTACACCACACAAAGTTCAAAGTTGAGAATCTATCAAAATCTATCGGTAGTTATCGGTTGATTAGATATTTTGATATCTGAAACAGAAAAATACTACAATCAAAATGTGCACTACAATCAAAACAGAAAAATAAAGTAATTACATAGATAATTACAATGACCTAATTAGGACAGTAATAGTAATACTAATTAAAAAATATCATAGTATATAAAGAATGAATCTGGATCTGATGCAAAGGATCCGTAGATCCACACCAGATCCATTATGACCATTGTTAGAAACTATGCCTTGATCATAGTTAGTAGGATATAATGTTGTTCATGTATATGCAATTAAACAAAATTATAGATATCAACTATCCCATGATCATAGTGGCTAACTATACTGTGATCATAGTTGGTCACTAGTTCATTACTCCATGATCATAGTTTGAAATTGAATGATCTAAATCAAGCTATAAAAAATCACATGCAAATCATCAACTGCACATAAATAGCATCATCAATAAAATATCATGACTCTAACTACTACAATGAAAGGGCTTACAATGCAGTCTGGAGGGCCTCCCTGACTTTCAGGATCCTTCTTCAGGTCTTCAAGAATGTCTGTGTATCTTCTACAATACAAAAGAAATTAGAATAATATAAAATCTCCCATTTAAAGTTTAGAGAAAATGGATTTTCCTCGGCTAAAGAGTAGGACAATCACAATTAACGATTCTAATGCCCACAACATGATAAAAAATAAGTTTTATAATGAGCACTAGATATTATTCCAGACGCTATACTTAAAATAAAACGAAGATGATTGAGACCTTCTCTTTCCTACGAGTGAAAATGTGAACCTTATGACGGCCTTAACCTTCTTACCAAAACCTCATCTTTTTTACTAACTAGCAGCATCAATCAGAAAACTTTTCTAAAAAATTAACATTCAGTTCCCAGATAACTTAAAAAACATTTGATATCAAAAAGTGAAAAACCGTCAATCTCTTTGAATAATCGAGTTATATTATCTAACCATAAATATAAAACAGCAAAATACATACCTTTGAGCGAATTCTTCAGCCTTGGCAGAAGCATCAGTAAAAGTGGGATCACTATCAGCTCTTTGCCTACACCACACAAAGTTCAAAGTTGAGAATCTATCAAAATCTATCGGTAGTTATCGGTTGATCAGATATTTTGATATCTGAAACAGAAAAATTCTACAATCAAAATGTGCAGTACAATCGAAACATAAAAATAAAGTAATTACATAGATAATTACAATGACCTAATAGTAATACTAATAAAAAAATATCATAGTATATAAAGAATGAATCTGGATCTGATGCAAAGGATCCGTAGATCCACACCAGATCCATTATGACCATTGTTAGAAACTATGCCTTGATCATAGTTAGTAGGATATAATGTTGTTCATGTATATGCAATTAAACAAAATTATAGATAGCAACTATCCCATGATCATAGTGGCTAACTATACTGTGATCATAGTTGGTCACTAGTTCATTACTCCATGATCATAGTTTGAAATTGAATGATCTAAATCAAGCTGTGAAAAAACACATGCAAATCATCAACTGCACATAAATAGCATCATCAATAAAATATCATGACTCTAACTACTACAATGAAAGGGCTTACAATGCAGTCTGGAGGGCCTCCCTGACTTTCAGGATCCCTCTTCAGGTCTTCAAGAATGTCTGTGTATCTTCGACAATACAAAAGAAATGAGAATAATATAAAATCTCCCATTTAAAGTTTAAAGAAAATGGATTTTCCTCGGCTAAAGAGAAGGACAATCACAATTAACGATTCTAATGCCCACAACATCATAAAAAATAAGTTTTATAATGAGCACTAGATATTATTCCAGACGCTGTACTTAAAATAAAACGAAGATGATTGAGACCTTCTCTTTCCTACGAGTGAAAATGTCAACCTTATGACGGCCTTAACCTTCGTACCAAACCCTCATCTTTTTTACTAAATAGCAGCACCAATCAGAAAACTTTTCTAAGAAATTAACATTCAGTTCCCAGATAACTTAAAAAACATTAGATATCAAAAAGTGAAAAACCGTTAATCTCTTTGAATAATCGAGTTATATTATCTAACCATAAATATAAAACATCAAAATACATACCTTTTATCGAATTTTTCAGCCTTGGCAGAAGCATCAGTAAAAGTGGAATCACTATCAGCTCTTTGCCTACACCACACAAAGTTCAAAGTTGAGAATCTATGAAAATCTATCGGTAGTTATCGGTTAATCAGATATTTTGATATCGGTCAGTTAACTATGTTGGACTGTAGTTCAAACCATTGGACTGAATCTTTGAAATCATGTTCGAACATTTTGTTGTTTGGTTTTAATTGGTGTATCAAACCCCCAATTATTTGTGTGTTATTAAGTAATTATTTGTCATAGTTAATAAATGCATAGAGATAGGTAAGTTGATAACAATTTCTAAATAATGTTTTGTTGATTTCGTTAATAGGCAAATGTATTTAGGTCAAATACTAATTGGAGAAGATCAACTGAATTTCTGAATAGCATAATATTTAGATAGGTGATTGCATTGAAAGAGTACATTTGATTAACAACTTTAATGAAAACTATTAAGTCCTAACAATACTCTTTTTCATTTCAGAACCTAGGCAAAGTGATCATTTATAGTGGGGAGGAGTATTGAAAGAGTCCACCCATTCCTTCCATTCTTGAGGATCAATCTCGTAAGACTTTAAAGCTTCTTCATAGTCCTCAACTGATTGTGGTTGTACGGGTTGTGTCGGAATAAAAGGCATGTAGTTTGGATGTCCCTCATTTATTTGTTGTAGACAAAACCAGCATTGATTCAGTTCAGTCAAAGCAGTTCGCCTATATGGGTTTTCTAGTCGATATTGGGAGAGTTGCACGGGCTCTTGAGGCGGAGGAGGTGGTGGATATGGGTAGTGATCGAAGAACATTGGCGAGCAATGGCCAAACATGTCCGACATCATGACTGGTTGATTTGAACGAGATGACTCTCCTTGCATCATTACTCGGTTCCTCTTCTGAAATGGCCAACACCCGCGCAATCCAGATGTCCTTGAGGGCGATGATGTCGATCTAGATGTTCGAAGACCCGGAGTAATAGGCATGGGCTCCGATGAATCAGCGACAACCCCGTTGTCTGTCTCATCATCGCTAATGACAATGACTTCATTGAGGTTACTCCTCCTCCTCCTTACATGGTTGTTTTCCGGAGCACTTCTCTTCCTAGAAGTCATTCCCCCTAACTATGAACTATTTGAATTTTATAGATTAGTCTGAAATCATTAGTTATGAAAAAATGAAATGAGTTGTGATAAATTGGAAAGCAAAAAAAAAACAGAATATGGTCCATTGAGGCAATTTCAAAAAAATTAAGAATATGATCCATCGAGGCAATTTCACAAAAAATCAGAGAGAAATAGCAAATAAAATATCGAATAAAGGTAGAGGCTAAAAAGTGGTAGACAGTGACTGCTCTGTTAGGAATTTTCTACATGAAATGGTTTTGGGGAAAATAATAAAAGGAAATTGATTTCCCATGTCATCAGGCAGTTCCATATCCGCATTCATCTAAAATCTAAATACCCAATAAGAAAAACGCACCCTCAAAGAGCCCTCTGGTATGAGCTCTTTTTTAAAGTTTAAAGTATGTTTGATTATTGCATTTACGATAATTCAGAAGAAGAAAAAAAATTGGAACTTGTAGCATATTATTGCATCTCTCTGTAAATAGACACATGTTTCTGAATATTGATTCAGGAAGTTTTTTTTAAAGTCGTCAATTGGCAGAGAAATAAAATCAACAATACTTCAGCAAAAAATCAGAATATCAGAGAGGAGGTATGCAAAAATCAGAAGATGGTGCAAAAATCAGAAGATGGTGCCAAAGAAATCCAAATTAGAGAACGTTAATATCTTAAAGATAACATTTGGTTTAGTTTCATTCTACCTCCATAAATAAATTGGAGAGAACGACACCCAAATGGGAAGATTCCGACGGATGAACTAAACCGAACATCAACAAAACCCAAATGTCGATAACTCGGAATCAGAATCGATGAACCAAATGCAAATCAGAAGCGGGGAATATTGATGAAGAACAGAATGAGAATCGATGAACAAATCTTCAGCAGACAAAATCAGAAGCGGGGAATTGAAAAAGAAAAATAAGAGAAGCAAATCGATAAATACCTATTGGTGGATTGTAAACGAGTACACACTGTCGAGTGTCCGTTCTTGGTACTAACAGTTGAGAATCCCTCCCCGTTAAATAATGCGCCCGCAGATGGCGCGGTTGTAATTTCGTAGCTCCTCCGCCTCCGACAGGTATGGTGTTACCTGGTTCTGAATTATTTGGGGAAGAGGAGTCCGACGTGCGTCCTGCGTCAGATAAGATGTCTGTGCTTGGAATCGATGTGGCTCAGGCATGAACGGACGTGCACGGACGACGTTCTCTAATTAGTACGACGAGAAGGCCATGCTTATTCTCTGCTGAAGATGAAGTGCACGGACGACGACGTCTACCGCATCCTGACAACCCTCTCTGGCGCGCACTGTAGAAGTTTGGACTGCAAATGGATACGAGCCATGGTCGAGTACGACAAATGTAAGAGTTGGAACGGACGCAGGACGTGGTAGCGACCGACGGATGGAGATCCGGCGATCGTCGAAAAAATGGCCGTTGTAACGGACGTTCGTATACGAAATATTCTGTATATATATATGTGTGTGTGTGTGAAGGGGAAAAAGAAAAAAATGACAAATAGATTGTTTTTGGGTTATTTTAAAATAAATGTTATTCGAATCGAATTAGGATATTTTAGTCGAATTCGGAATTTAAAATTCGAATACTAACGAATTTGGATTATCGAGATACTAAAGAATTCGAATTCGGATACCTCTGACTAAGACGTCAACGATGGTTCAAGTGAGATAAACATTCATGAGATTTCACGATCTCAATCGTTAGATTTAAATCGTACGGTAGGTATGTATCGGATTTTTATACTATCCCATAAATATTAATCTTCCTATATATGTGGGATAAATTTGGATGTTGAGAAAAAAGAAAACGCACTAGGATGATTGGGGAGATGGTTTTGAAGTTCAGAGATCTCACCGATGAATCACCATTCATTCCCACCGTCACTCTTCTGACGAATCCTATCTCTGATCACAAACGATGTCACGATCGCCATGGAAGCGAGAGCCTCACCGGAGGGAAAAGAAGTAGGAGATATCCTCGGTGCGGATCGAAATTAACCAAGAAGCCCTACGACAACGACGGATACATCTGGAAGAAATACGGGCAGAAAACTATTCGAAATGCCGAACATCAAAGATGTTACTACAGTTGTTCGCAGAAAACCGACCAAGGATGTTCGGCGACAAAGCAAGTGCAGAGATCTAACCAGGATTCGTCCACGTTTATCGTCACTTACATCGGAAAGCACTGTTGCCAGCCGGAAATCTATCTGTCAGACGATCATCATCATCCAACCAATCACCCATTTTCAATCACCTTCGGGGAAAACATCAACCTCAATATTGATCCGATGACTCAACCGACGAGTACTACTGCGAGTGATGAAGATTGCTCGTTAGAAGATTTCGTTGATTTTGATTTCAAGAACTTTTGGGCAGAAAATCAAGATCTCCAAGTACTCCTCTTTAGCTGAAAGCAACTAAATTTTCAAATTACTGTGGATTGAGATATGAAATGAATTCAAGATTAAATTAAAGAAAAAAAGATCAAAGCATAAAACAAATAGTACGCAATTATGACGAAAAAGACGAAGAAATAACCCACATGGCCAATTGAACAAACATTGCGTATAAAGCGACATGTTTACTTGGGTGTCACATGTCCACTTGTTATTAAAAAAACATTGTCTAAATTATTTTTTGTGCGACTAGATTCGGTGTGGCTGAATGTGCCTACAGAATCTGAAACCACATGGACTCATAAGGCCCGATCGTTTCAATTTTTGTGTGGACCATTAGATCCATCAGGATGAGGGGCACTACCTGAACTTGGGCCTTTTATTTTAATCCTTAAAGTAGACAAAAATGTTATTATAAGGAATTCAAATCCTCATACTTTGTTGTCCAATTCACTGAAAATTTAGGGTTTTGGAGTTTCGATATGTATGTATTTTCATAAATTTTCACTACGATGATTATATATGTAATTTTGATATATCAATAAAAAATAGGCATTTCTATATCATGTAAAATTGTACTCTTCAATCTTTAAAATAATCATAGATATTTAAACACCAAGGTATGTAACAACCTTACAAACTCCGCCAGCTCATCAAATCAAAGGGACAGCCAGGTCCGCTTTTAAAAGTTAAACCAAACTATAGGAAAAGTCGACCTCACCCCTAAGGGTTTTAGAATACCTAGTTAAGGGTGTAAGCAAAGTACTCGTGAAAAGTATTTCACTAAGTCAGAAGGGTGTACGAGAAATACCTCTGAAAGTTTAGTATTTTACCAAGTCAAAGGGGTGTACGAGAAATACCTTGTAATAGTTCCTATAGACCAGGTAGAGGCGGAGGTCGTGCTGGATAAAGGGAACTCGGAATAAGCTCGCCGGACGGCACTGAATCCATCAACAGTTCAGAGGAACCAGGTCCAGACCGACCAACGAGAGTGAAACGTTCCACCCGACACTCTGAATTTGAATACGATTAGGGAGACGGGTGAAGGCAGTTAATAGTTAGAATCAAAGTAGTTAGTTGTCAAATAAAATGGTTGATAAATTTCTTTGTATAAAAGCCCATGGGGACGACGATAATAGATATGGAAAATTGCTGTTAGCCAAGTTACTTCTCTTCCTCCGGGATCCTCCGTGATCAAACTTCTCACCTCCGGCCCTTCGGAGATAACTTCTTCTATCTCCACGACTCCGTCTTCTCGTCTGACAGCCGACGCGTCACTCGCCGGTCGCTACTGTCACATTGGTGCTTTCAACCTACTGGACTCATCAAGGAAGGGAAGGCAAAACGAAGACGACGGTTAAAACTTTTACAGGGCATGTTCCAAGTCCAGATTGGGTCCACAACAGGAATGTGTGAGATTAAGCAAATCAATTACTGAGCAATTAATTCATCTCTATTTTTTTTTTCCTTTTCTCGTGTTACAATGGAAGGAAATGCGAATGATGTACTAGAAGAAATAAGAAGTTCGTTGGTAGCAATCACGGTAGACCAAACGAATAGGGTTACAGATGTAACCGATGTAACCAAACGCCACGATATAGCAATTGCAAGCATCTGTGAAGAATTAGACGAGCTCAAACAAATTCTGAAAAATTTCCAGGTGGGGGCGGGTTACAAGGGAGCAGAAACGACTCCAAATGTACCAAGAACGGTTAAACTTGATCTTCCAAGATTCGCTGGGGAAGACCCGCAAGGATGACTCTATCAAGCAGAGGAATACTTCGCTTTCCACTCGATCGGGGAAGAAGCAAAGATCCAGATAGCATCGCTGCACATGCATGTCAAAGGATGCATTGGCATGGATTAGAGGGTTGCGTCGCAATAAATTGTTAACAACATGGGGTAAATTCCGAGAAGACTTGACCGAGAGATTTGGGAGTTCGGCATTCGAGGACAAACTCGAAGAACTTTCACGGTTGCAGCAAACAGGAACTGTAGCGGCATATATGGCACGGTTTGAAAAGTTACTCAATGAAGTAGAAGGACAAACTGAAGAATTTTTAATCACATTCTTCATCGGAGGATTGAAACCGGATATCAAGAATCAATTGAAAATTGCAAGACTGTTGTCATTGAGAAAAGCTTTAGCGACTGCTAAGGTTTATGAATCCAACAAAAGCTTCAAACCTTGGAAAAATTTCACGACAACCGGCAAGACGGAACCACTGATAAAAAATCCACCGGGCGAAACAGGAGTTCCAATCGTGAGGCGCACTTTGACAATCGAAGAACGGAAAGAGAGGACGGCCAAAGGGCTTTGTTTCAATTGTGAAGAACAATACTTTCCCGGCCACCGTTGTCAGGGGAAATTGTTCAGATTAGATACGGAACAAGAGTGTTTAATGAAGGTAATAAACATGGAAGCCGACGCCATGGAAGTGAACGCAAACGAAGATATTGAAATAAGCCTTCATGCTCTTTCGGGATCATATAATCCTAGAACAATCAGAATGACGGGAGCGATCCGTGGCCAATAATTAACAGTGCTAATAGACAGCGGGAGCACCCACAATTTTATACAAGAATCAGTTGCACACAAGTTGGGGATAGCACTTCAAGAGTTACCGGAGTTTCGTGTGTTCATCGGTAGCGGAGATTACTTAATCTGTCGTGAAGTTTGCAGGCAGGTCCCCGTCACTATTCAAGAAGCATGTATAACCCAAGATTTGTTCGTATTAACAATGGAGGGTGCGAACGTCGTATTGGGGGTGCAATGGCTGGAAACATTAGGGACGGTAAAAACAGATTACAAGAAGCTAACGTTGGAATTTGAGTGCAGAGAAACAATGGTGAAACTACAAGGTGACTCGCAACTTTCGGAATCACTAATCTCAAATCGGGGCCTACGCAGAATGGTAGCACGAAAGAAAGTGGCTTATTTCTGCCACCTTGCATGCGACCCTCCGGCATTAGTATCCACAGAATTTTCAGGAATCACCGAAGTACTCGATAAATTTGAAACAACATTTGCAAGTCCAACGGAGGTACCGCCATCCAGAGCAACAGACCACAAAATAACGTTAATTGCCGAGGCACCATCGGTAAACGTAAATCCATACCGATACCCACATTTCCAAAAGAATGAAATAGAACGGTTAACTCGAGAGATGCTACAACAAGGCTTAATTCGGCAAAGCATAAGCCCGTTTTAATCACCGGTTTTACTCGTAAGGAAAAAAGAAGGATCTTGGCGTTTTTGCGTGGATTACCGGGCACTTAACGCAGTGACGGTACGGGATCAATTTCCGATTCCGACAATGGACGAATTGATTGACGAGCTACACGGAGCTCAGGTCTTCTCAAAACTCGACCTACGTGCCGGGTATCACCAAATCTGAGTCAAAGAAGAGGACATTCCCCTAACGGCATTCAGAACTTATCACGGTCATTACGAATTCACCGTAATGCCGTTTGGACTAACGAATGCGCCGCCAACCTTCCAAGCAACCATGAACAATCTATTTGAGGAATATTTACGGAAATTCGTCGTCATCTTCTTCGATGACATTTTCATTTACATCCGGTCGTCAGAAGAACATCTTGTGCATTTGGAGGTGGTGTTAAACGTATTAAGCTCAAATTCCTTATTTGTAAGAAAGTCAAAATGTTGTTTTAAGCTAACAGAGTTAGCATACCTTGGGCACATAATCTCTACCCAAGGAATCAGGCCAGACCCCGATAAAGTATCAGCCATGGAAGCATAACCAACGCCGGTAACCATCAAGCAAGTCCGGGCATTCTTGGGACTGACAGGCTATTATCGACGTTTTATAAGCCGATATGCACAACTTGCGGCACCCATCACAAATTTATTAAAAAAATAACTTCCATTGGAACGAGGCCGGTCAAGCATTCGAAAAATTGAAACAAACACTTATAACCTCTCCGGTACTGATCTATCCGGATTTTCAAAAACCATTTATCGTCGAAACGGACGCTTGTGGAGTTGGGGTAGGAGTCGTATTATTACAAGATGAACATCCGGTAGCATATTATAGCAAAAAATTATCCGCATTAAGACAAAGAGCTTCTACCTATGCAAAAAAATTATGGGCAATAACGGACTCCGTCCGAAGATGGAGACATTATCTTCTCGGGAATACATTCACTATTCGAACGGACCATCACTCGCTCAAGAATTTACTAAAGCAAACAATACAAACTCCCGAACAACAGTTTTTCTTTACAAAATTATTGGGTTACTCCTACGATATCGTGTATAGAAGGGGAAAAGATAACATAGCAGCGGATGCATTATCCCGGCTACCAGCAGAGGAGGATGAAGTTGAAGAAGCTCGGTTAGAAATGCTAGCATATGAGCCAGTAGCAGATTGGGTGATCAAAATAAAAAATGAAAATCAAATGGACGAGTGGATATTGGAAGTAAAAGAAAGAATAAAAAACAGGAAGCTCGTGATGTGTTTTTCGAGAAAGAGGGATTACTAATGTTCAAATACAGATATTGCATAGGGCCCAAATCAGAATTAAGGAACAAAATATTCAAAGAATTACACGAGTCAAGACAAGGCGGTCACTCGGGGTATTTTCACACACTATATCGAATACGGCAGCAATTTTACTGGATCGGTATGACTCGCCAAATAAAAAAATCCGTAGCCGAATGCCTCATGTGCCAACAAACAAAAGTACCACCGGAAAAGCCACTAGGTCTCTTACACCCGTTAAACATTCCGATAGCGATATGGGAAGAAGTCAGCATGGACTTCATCACCGGCTTACCTCCGGTACATGGGCACGCGGTGATAGTAGTTGTGGTAGATCGTCTCTCGAAATATTGTCACTTGGGGAGCTTGCCAAAGATATACTCGGCAAAATCAGTTGCAAATTTCTTTACGGAAAATATTGTTCGACTACACGGCATACCCAAGAAATTAGTCTCCGATAGAGATAAGGTATTTTTAAGCAAATTTTGGCAGGAGTTACTCCGACTAAGTGGGACGACAATCCACATGTCCTCGGCATATCACCCGCAATCAGATGGCCAAACTGAAATAGTCAATAAAACAATCGAGGGGTACCTAAGAACAACCATTCAGGACAACCCACGGAGCTGGAGAGAGTTGTTGCCATGGGCAGAGCTCTGGTACAATACGGCATTCTATCATAGCCTCGGAACGACGCCATTCGAGATTGTATATGGCCGACCACCACCTGCGATAATGTCATATCAGCCGGGGGATTCACAGGTCGAATCCGTAGATCAAGAATAATTAAGGAGACGGCAACAAATTCTTAAAGATTTAAGAATCAAACTGCGTAGCGCACAAGATCGAATGAAGAGATATGCCGATAAAAATAGAAAAAATGGGAATTTGAGGTAGGCGACCTCGTCTGGCTAAAATTGAAGCCATACCGACAGAACTCGGTAGAGAACAGGGGGTACACCAAGTTGAGCAAAAGATATTACGGCCCGTACAAAATCAATAAAAAATTAACGATGTAGCCTATCAACTAGAGCTGCCGGGAACGAGCAGCATCTTTCCCGTCTTCCACATTTCCTTATTAAAGCAGTTTGTGGGAAACTTGGAGAAAGGACAACAATTAGCACTACCGCCAACAATCTGGGATGCACATCCAGTAGTAGTACCGGAAAGTGTATCAGGATATCGGGTCATAACTAGGAAGGGCTACAAGACAGAGCAGGTGTTGGTAAGCTGGAAAGGACTACCGCCACAGGAACGTACCTGAGAAGATTTGAGATGGGTCGCACATCTCAATCCTAATTCAAACCTTGAGGACAAGGTTAGGCGTGCAGGAGAGGGTGATGTAACAGTTCCTATAGACCAGGTAGAGGCGGAGGTCGTGCTGGAAAAGGAACTCGGAATAAGCTCGCGGGACGGCACTGAACCCATCAACAGTTCAGAGGAACCAGATCCAGACCGACCAGCGAGAGTGAAACGTTCCACCCGACACTCTGAATTTGAATACGATTAGGGAGACGGGTGAAAGCAGTTAATAGTTAGAATCAAAGTAGTTAGTTGTTAAATAAATGGTTGATAAATTTCTTTGTATAAAAACCCATGGGGACGACGATAATAGATATGGAAAATTGTTGTTAACCAAGTTACTTCTCTTCCTCTGGGATCCTCCGTGATCAAACTTCTCACCTCCGGCCCTTCGGGGATAACTTCTTCTATCTCCGTGACTCTGTCTTCTCGTCTGACAGCCGATGCGTCACTCGCCGGTCGCTACTGTCACATACCTCTAAAAGATTAGTATTTTACCAAGTCAGAGAGATGTACGAGAAATACCTCTGAAAGTTTAGTATTTCATCAACTCAGAGGGGTGTACGAGAAATACCTCAACAAAGGCAGAATTCGACATTTTGGCATAAAGTCAGAATGCGATATTACACTCAAGGCCTATGACTCCGCAAAATAGAGTTCGACATTTTGCACAGGAACATAGAGTTCGACATTTCCTTACAAAGGCAGAATTCGACATTTCGGCATAAAGTCGGAATTTAACATTACACTCAAGGCCTCTGACTCTGCAAAATAGAACATAGAGTTCGACATTTTGCACAAGATCAGACTTCGACATTTTAAGGAAGGTCAAATATAAAAGAGTCCCTAGTTAAAATTAATACGACGACGCTGCCTCCTAGGAACATGACTCTATAGAGACCTAGCATGCCTAGGGCACCTCCGGCGTTGACCACGAGTGGGAGCAAGAGGAGAAGCTCCAATAGTAAGGTTCCTGGCGGACCATTCTTCAAAAATAGACTCCCTAGCAGCGACAGCCACACTCTGCCGCTCAACGATTATTTCGCGTAGGGAAGGAAGATCCAAGGCAGAAGTTCGAGGATCCAAAATATTTAAAATTCGATCCAGCTCTTCAATCTCTCCCTGAACAAAGTCAGCAAAGAGGCTAACAAGAAGAAGAGAAAAAGAATATGGAAGGGCTATTTATAGATCTCAAGGATCCATAACAACCTCCAATATAGCATCAAAAGAATAACAAAGTTTCAAACCGACTTTTTCAGAAGTCAACATATACGCTTGACTTTTTCAGAAGTCAACACATGAGCTCGACCTTTTCCTAAGTCTAAATATGAGCTCGACTTTTTCAAAAATCAACATATAAAGTTAACTTTCTTAGAGTTCACCAAGGTAGAGGGGTGTAGGAAAAATACCCATGTTATTTTGAAAATTCACCAATACAGGGGGTGTAGAAAAAATTCTACACTACGGAAGCAGTAGCAGAGGAGACCTTGACAATAATACGAGGTCAGATTGCACCTTATCGCAGAAAAAGCAAAAAGATTTTCTCCACTACGGAAGCAGTAGCAGAGGAGACTTTAACAGTAATACGGGGTCAGATTGCACCACATCGCAGAAAAAGCGAAGATTTTCTCCACTACGGAAGCAGTAGCAGAGGAGACCTCGGTAACGGTACAAGATCATGCTACGCTATGTCACCAAAAGAGTACAAAAGCTTCTGGAAAAAGCACAGGCTGACGGTTGCTGAGAGAGGAGGTACTCGAACAATGCTCAGCGATGCTTCGACTAAGCATCCAGGAGGTCAAAAAGGTTTCTACGGGGAAATCATTTCGAACAAGTTGCCCAAAGAGAGCACATCGGCTTTGAGGCACCGAACAATTATTGCTGGAAGTACGTGACAACCTCTGATTAAGTACAGGTAGACATTTGCTATTGGAAAGGGGAGAGCCCTGGTGATATAGGATCGTGCATCCAAGGACATCATCAGAAATTACCACCTCAGCACGCAAAGGGGGGGGAATACTGATTGTACGAGGTCCGACGCGCAGACCACAGTACTAAAAGGCATCCGTCGGAACACCTGGCATGTAGAGGAGGGAGAGTACTGGTGATACAGTATCCTAAACTTGGTCACAACACACCAGCAACTAGAGATTCGGATTGCCAGAGATGAATTGAGGTACCCATATAGGTTTGGGGAGGTTCCAAGTCAACTTTTGGGAACGTCGACTTCTATAGAAGTCGACTTTGCCCAGCTCGACTTTTCTAGAACTCGACTTTCCTAAAGTTCGACTTTCTCATTGAAAAGTCGAACAAGATAAAGTCGACCTATGAGGAAGTCGATCTCAGAAAGTCGACTTAGAATCAGATCTAGGCGGTTAGACGGTTACAACCCAAATGACCAAAATACCCTTATAAAGTCCTATAAATAGGGAGCACTCCTCATTCATTGGGGCAAGTCATTCAGTGTAGAGAAGTCCCAGCGAAGCAGAGCTCTGAACAACTAAGAAGTTCGGTTTGATTTCCCCATAGAGTTCTCTGCCTGACGTTTGTTCGAAGCATCGTCGAGCACTGATCCGGTTCCACCCTCATCAACTATAATGAGCCAAAACATTCCATGAGTAATCATGTTTCTTATCATAGGATAAGCAAACAACAAAAATATTTTTTAAAACAAATAACTACACATGATGAGCCAAAATCATTCGGTGAAGCTTCAAAAGACCCAAATTGAGTTGAAGCAATGCAAAAAGAGATAAAATTTCTTATTGAAAATAATACATGGACCCTAACTGATCTCCCAAAGGAAAGAAAATCCATAGGATCAAAATGAATTTATAAAATAAAATACAAACGAAATGGTGAAATAGAGAGATATATAAAGCAAGGCTTGTAGCCAAAGGCTTCTCACAAAAAGAAGACTTTGATTTTTTTGAAACATTTGCACCAGTAGTAAAAATGATGACAATTAAAACTATTAGAGATGTGGCAGCTATGAAAAATTAGAACTTATACCAATTAGATGTCAATAATGCTTTTCTTCATGGTGAATTGCATGAAGAAGTATACCTAAGACCACCTCAAGGTCTCCTAAAAGAAGGAGACAAAAGAATGTGTAAAATAAACAAGTCATTACATGGTTTAAAACAAGCTTCAAGAAATTGGTTTGAAAAATTGAGAAGTTTCTCTTAGAGATTGGTTTTACTCAAGCATAGTCAGATTACTCTCTATTTATAAGAGAGAGAAATCATAACATAATATATCTCATAGTCTATGTAGATGATATAATAATTACAGGAAGTAATGAACTAGAAATTTAAATAATTAAAATCTAACTAAAGAATCAATTCAAACTAAAAGATTTAGGGAGATTAAATTACTTCTTAGGTATTGAAGTTTCATATTCCAACAAGGGAATATATCTCTCACAAAGGAAGTATGTCTTAGGTATACTAGAGGATTGTAGTCTCTCAGGAGGAAAACCTTCCCAAATACCAATGGAGAAGCATATAGACCTCAAAAAGGATAAATCACCATATATTAAAAATCCCACTTTTTATAGTTTATAAACTGTTTAACAATTATGTATCAAGTTTAACTATGCAGACAAAATGACCAAGACTCTGAAACATTTAATAAAGAAGTTGAAGGTTCTGAGTTCAATAGTTTCAATAAAATCATTTAAAACTATTGGGCCAATTTCGGTAGGCTGTAAACAGATCGACCACAATAGTTAAAATAGAAAATAAGATTTTATTTATTTAGTTGTAAATGTTGATTATAAAATAAATGTGTAATTAACATTTACAATTAATAAAAATTACATGGTTAATCCATTTTCGTATTAACTGTCAAAAGCCAACAGTTACTAAGATAATCCTAAGTTCTTCCCCCTTTCTTCTTCAACCAGCGACGATCTTCATCTCCAGTTGCTTCCCGGCACGATTTCACTGCCGATAGAGAGGCGACTGATTTTATCAGAGAAGACAATCATAGAAAACCCAAGTAGAGAAGAAGAGGCATACCAAAAGGAAGTAGAGAAGATTGAAAGAAACTGATCTCTGAGAAGAGGATGTGTTTGTAACATCCCAAAATTTAACAGATAATAATGAAATCAATGAAACATGTTCAATCATACAACAAATGGCTAATTATCTTTATTACAATTCAAAGGGTTTAAAATGCAAATAACAAACATACGGAAACGGTAAACTCCCAAGGGGACCATGTACGAGACAACTGTTGTCGCTGCTCTCTTATCTTGAAGTCAAAACTCAGTACGGATATCATATTACTTCCCTTTTTAGTTCTTTATTTCTAGGTTGATAAACAAACTCGTCTAGCTAGACGCCTTAGGGCTTCAAGCCCCCTCGTAGGAACGACTGCTACCATTCCCCAAACTCGACTTGTGTGGTGCACAAGCTCGGCCAAACTCAAATTACTCCGAAGAATAATTTGACCAGGCTACTCCGTCGGGCCAGTTAGCCTCGTCAGGCTCAAAGTCGAATTCCCTCATGATTCACTCGACCAATATCCCCAAAGGATCACATTATCAGACTTAGCCTCTCAGCTCAAATTCGGGTTCCCCATGGGTCACTCGACCAGACTCCCCCGTCGGGGCACAATCCATCATATATATTTTTACTTTTTCCAGTTCCATTCTTTAATTGTTGGCCTCATTATGGTTCGCCTCGTTCATATCGAGGTCCGAACTCCCAATCATGGATTCAGGTCGACCATCTTCTTGGTCCATTTATTCTCAACCTAGCTACTAGCTAAGAGAGTGCGAACCCAGAATGAACCTTAAGGTGAATAAAAGGTCTCCTTGGAGAAATCCTTGATTCAGCCTAGTCTCATCGTCACCTACTCTCTTAACCTAGGTCGGAATTAGACCCTATAAGCGCAGAAGGTCTCCCCGAGGACTTTTGTGCGTCACTAGGTTGCTAACCCGACCCCACTCATACACACCCCAAGGCTCCCTTTTACCTTGGGTTCCCTTCTCGACCATACAAACAAGAATACTCATTAACAATTTATCACAACAATATCACATATTTCTGTGGTTTACTAGATGCATATCATCTTAGTCAATTTCATGTACAATATAACAAGACTACATAACCATTGAGAAGAGCTTAGCATCATTAACCAAAATATAGATGAAGACATGCATAAAAATCCACCCATAAATGGGACATCACGTACTAAACAATATGTAACATGCAGAAATTATGTATAATTATCGTCGAACTTGCATAAGACATGTATAAGGATCCATTATCATGAGTAGCATCAAAACACATAAAAATCATATGCAAAAACGTGTATTAAACTATGTGCAAACCATATAAAAAGGTATATAAAAGTATACATAAAATCCAGCAACACATAGAACAATAAACACATCAAAACAAGTATAGATAAACATGTAGGAAACCATGTATAAATCTCGTTGAACTTGCATAAGACATGCATAAGGATTCGTTATCGTGAGTAGCATCAAAACACATATAAACCCTATGCAAAAGTGTGTATAAAACTATGTGCAAACCATATAAAAAGGTATCTAAAGTATGTATAAAAATTCAGCAACACCTAGAGCATTAAACACATCAAAACAAGCATCGATAACATGTAGGAAACCATGTATAAACCTCGTCAAAGGCATAGAAGTACATGCATCAAAATCCATCATTATGTGTAGTACCAAAACATGTAAAACAACATGCAAAAACGTATATAAAACTATATATGTGCAATTCATATAAAAAGATATATAAAAGTATGCATAAAAATTCAGCAATACATAGAGTATCAAACGTATCAAACAACCATGTATAAGCATGCATGTAGAAAACTATCAAATCTTTCATAAAAACGTGGAGAACTAGACTTACTTTTACACATATTTACTACCATTCCTAGAGGAGAGACTATCAAGGAAAGCTACTACGATTTCCGTACCTTTCTTTTTTCTAGAGCTCCTCCTATCTCCCAAAACGTGTCCTCCCTCTTTTTCTTTTCCTTTTTATTTTCATCCACCTCTTTCCCCTCTCTTTTATACATTTCATTTGGGGCATCTAGAATTATTCTAATATCCTTGATTTTTAAATTTAAGTTAGGATATTTTTGTCACAATTTTTTCCTCCCAAATCTTTTTATTAAATGTTAATTACAATTTCTTTTCTTTCCCTTATTCCAGAATTTTCCCGTTTAATTGGCTCATTAATTAGCCAATTCTTTCCTTGCCTCCTCTTGCCTAACCCTAACCCTAGTCGACCACCTTAATGGGCTCTAGTCGACTAGCGCATAAGGTTGGGTTTAATTGGTTTTAGCCCACTTAATTATTGCCCAATGGGTGTATTAATTAAGTTAGCCTAATGGTTGTATTAACCCACTAATTTTATGCCCCATGAGTGCATTAATTAAGTTAGCCTAATGGTTATCGCTTTTATAGTTAAACCCTTAGAAAAATTCTAATTGATGGGTTAATTGCATATGAGCTGTTACTGAATTTTATTTTTGTAGTTAACCATTCTACATAACGGGTTAATTGCACCTGAGTCCTTACTGAATTTTCATGGGTATTACAATGTTTGCGGGAGGGATTTCCGTGAGAAGATGTGTTTGCGGGAGGGTTTTCCGTGAGAAGAGAGTTATTTTGGAAAAAATAGTTTTGGAAGGAGGAGAATTAATTTGAAATTTAGATTTGGATGGAAGAGAGATATTTTGGGAAAATGAAATTGAGATTTAGGTTTGGAGGGAGGAGAATCAATTTGAAAAAAATAGTTAATTTCAATTAATTTAGTAGTGAATTTACATAAATTAATCTAAAATAAATATAATTTATATAATACAACCATATAATTTATATAATATAATCTTAGTGAAACAATAAAAGGGGGAATGCAAATTAATTTAGGAGGGAGAATATTTTTTTTAAAGGTGAGAAATAAAAAAGGAAAAAATTATTTTTCATTTATCTATTTGTAACGCCGTTACAAATAATTTAAAATCCGTTACAATATTTTCGTTCAATTTGATATTAAGTATTTTTAACGAAAATTAAAAGCCGGGCTTTATTTGACACCCTAGTAGCAACCATGTCAACTACATCACATACCACTGTATCATTGTACCTCTTGCCTATAGAATGTGGGACTTTGCACAAATTTTTTATTTTTACTCCTTCCCCATTTTTTATTCACCCTATAGTATATGGTCTAGGGTGGTCCTCCTCCAATTTGAGACCCAACTTCTTTGCTGCCCTTTCAGATATCAGATTATCAGTGCTCGCATTATCAATTATAATTTGGCAGATTTTACCTTTAACTATACCTTTGGTGCAGAATAAATTTGTCCTTCGGGCCAGATCAGAAATTTTAGGAGCATGAAAGGTCCTATGGACTAAACAGGACAAACTTGACCCTTCATCGGGATTGTACTCTTCTACAGCTTCACTGGATTCATCTGACTCCACACAGTCATCATAGTCTCTCACACCTTCACACAATTTAACAGTCGCTTTTCTAGGACAGTTATTAGCCTTATGGCCTAATTCTTGGCACTTGTAACATCTGATTGTACTCCATGTATTTTCTGTGATCATGTTTTTTTTCCATTCAGATCAGGAGTTATACCTTCAGAAGGGACTGCAGTGTTTTTTTCGTTCGAATAGACTGTTTTACTTGTAGAAGCCCCCGGTGAGAAGGAAGAATATTTGTCAGTTTGTCTTTCTAACTGTTCCGCAATACTTATGGTCTTCATAAGTGTCATCGGGGACTGTAGTATCACTTTTTCTTGTAGGGCAGACTTCAAGCCGCTAATAAACCTCGCCATAATTTGTTCTTCAGACTCATCTAGGTTGTTTCGTGCACCTAATCTATAAAATTCATCTGTGTAATCTGCCACTGATCTCTGCTCTTGCTTACATTTCTGATATTTTGTGAACAAAATTGTATTAAATTCCACCGGCAAAAATCTCTGTTTCAGAATTTTTTTTAATTTATCCCAAGTTCGTATAGGCCTTTTTTGGAATCGCGCTCTATTTAAAGTGATTTGATCCCACCAGGCAGCAGCTCCCTCTTTGAATTTCAGTGTCACCAGCTTGATTTTTTTTCCCTCCGGGATCTCCATGCAATAAAAAAATCTCTCGACTTCCGAAATCCAATCAAGAAATTCTTCAATATGTAAGTTCCCATTAAAATCAAGTAGTTCCATTCTTAGTCTATAGTTCCCAAATTCGTTCCGATTATTGCCTCTATTGTACTCTGTATACTGATCAAGAGCATTATTGTGCCTCTGATTTCTGTTCCTCCTCCTTTCATACTGGATGATATCAGAATCATCTTCATCAGCCTCAGAATCCTGTCCTCTCTGCCGGATTTATTCCTCTAAGCGGTCCCTAGCCGTTTGAGTTTCCCTCCGCCTATTGTACCTGGTCTGAATGCGAGGAGGTTGCTGCACATTTTCCTGCTCGCATTCTCCTAGCAGTTCCGCGTGTCTACCCACAACGTCCTGGAGGTATTAGACGTTCTGGCCGATCGCTTGGACAGAAACTTGCAGATCGGCCATTGCTTTCATCAACCTCTCGGAATCATCTCTCGTGCTGCTTCCCGCCATGTCCTATTACTGATCGTGTGCATCACCCAAAAATGGAATCGGAAAAAGCAAAGTCGCGCGTCCACCAGAAGTTGGAATCGGAAAAAAAAATCGCGCGTCCACCAGAAAAATTGGAAAAAAAAATCGCACGTCCACCCAGTCTGATACCACCTTATGTAGGGTTTCGCGAGAAATAGGAAAATTTGGAAATCAATCTGTGAAAGACAGGATGTTCAATCGATTGTATTCTGGAATCTACCAGAAAACGTTCGATTAATTTTTTGGTTATTTCAATCCAGGAATAACGCAATGTAACAGTAGATTAATTTCAGTAATGAAGATAGAAGAAAAAGGAAATAACGTGAGCTGGAGATTACCTTTAATTTTTGGGTAATAATCTCAACTGCCGTGCCCTCTGCCCATCCACTCCCATTTATACTCTTAGGGTGTATGAGTGGAAATTCCACCATAAGAGTCCAAGCATATCAGTGGGCTTGGTCCAGGGCTCGATTGGCTCGATTAGAATCGAGCCCATGACTCATACACTCATGCTGATTTCATCGAAACTGGATTAACAATTGTTTAGATAAACCAATATAAATCTTTTGTGTTGCTCTTTGTCTTTTTATTTTAAGCTTACATATTATCAATTGTTTAAAATCGACTAAATAACAACACACTTAAAAAATTCTCTCATCTAGTCATCTGATAAAAAAAAATAGGTTGACTACTTTCTGCTGATACTCCATCCAGTAAGTCTAAAGTTAATATTCTTGTTTAAATTCATCTTCAGTTATTTGGTCAATTTAATTAAAATTTAAATTCATCTCCAATTATATGGTCAGTTAAATTAAAATTTATATTTATCTTTAGTTATCTGATCAATTTAATTAAATGATAAATTATCACTGAGTGTTTTTCGCTAAAACCTATAAAAAGCGAAAAGAGATTATTAACCTTCATTATAGTTTCGAATCCGATCCAACACTTTAAGCATCTTTGTTTCGTATCTATCTTAGAGATCATGGCTATGCCCCCTACCCCAACCAGCTTGTATATGGACTTTGTTGACTTTCTGATCATAGTCATGGTTGAGAGAAACTTAGTACGTATTTGATGGTGTGTGAATTCGCGTTAAGGAGCTCATACACAACAATTCTCAACACCCTCTCCCCTGTTGGATCAGTGGAGGTATTTATAAAAATTCTCCTAAGGCCTTCTTTGGCCTTCGTCGGTCCAGGCCCACTGTTCGGCCAAGAGGGTTTGAGGTCTGTTCGGCCCGTGGTCCGTCTAAACGGGCCTTGGTACCAACAATATTCTTATCAGTTAGGGTTAACCATAAAGCTCTGCTTCTCTGTCTATCATCCTCCTCTTGTACCCCATATTAGTTGTTCCATAATTATTTTGCAAGTGATCTAAGAGGAAGAGAGTCAGACAAAAGGAAGAACGTAGTTGAAGATAACGATGGAGAAGATTGCAAGGATGGCAAATGAGTAGAAATCTCCATGTATTCGGTTGATCGGAATTAAAGATCTATTTTCATACTAGAACCATTTACAGTTTGACGCAGCTCGAGAAGGAGAAAATAAATGCAGTAATGAAGAAGGCGAGCTGGACAGACTTCCATGGAATCCTTCCATTATCCTTCCTAAAAACCATGGCTTTGTAGATTGGGTATGAGTTAACGACGACAAATCCACATAGCAATAAAGGCAGAGTAAAATCTCCAGTTTTTCCATTCTTCAAAGCTCTCGCTGTTCCAACTGTGAAACCCACCAAACTCATCGTTGCAAACACGGCAAGTGACACGATGTACGGCGAAGGCGAATCCTTCTCCGACGCCGTTCCGAAGTCAAAAATCCCAAGCTTGTACCTCTCATCCGAATCGTATTGCGTGACTTTACTCGTAACATGAAATCCGACGGTGGATGAAGAAGAAGAAAAATAACTCATTTTCTTCAGAAACGACTCCAGTATTCCAACTGGCCAGCATGTGACACAACGTACCAACCACATCCTCTGATCGTTCCACCACTTCTCGGCCGTTTCGCCGGCAAGTACGAAATCGGCGAGATCTCTCGCGTATGAAACCACGAACATGAAGAAATACAACCAGAACCATGGGTCGCGGATGTTTGGAAACATTTGGATTTGGTGAACGACGGTGATCTGCGGGAGAATACCGTAAAAAATAACCGGGATGGACGGAATACTCCAAAAGGCGTAATGGAAGTAAGCCAAGCTTAAGAGCGGGGAACAATGTTTTAATCCGAAGGTGATTGGACAGTACTTCGAAAATGCCACGTCTGCTAATCCGACGGTCCATCTCTTCGCTTGCCTCATCAAACCGTCGAGTGTGATCGGAAAGTCTCCGACAAAAGCAGCTCGTTTCGGGTTGCAGAACACTGATTTCCATCCCTCGCAATGCAAGAGATAGCCTGTGAAGAAATCCTCCACCAATGACCCATATCGAAATCCAACCGTAGAGCCCCACTTGGTTCTTCCATTCACCTCGTATGTTGCACCGACCACCTCATTCGCAAATTCTGGCACTGGCACCACCGGCATGTTGCTCATCAGAGCTCTCCGTCGGAAAAAAGTATTGGTTCCGATGTATATGGTACTTTTCATGCCGTCAAGTCCCAACATATTCGTTTGTAACCGTCTGAACTCGTTTCCATAAAGATCACTCTTATTTACTTGAAATTTCTGAGGGAATTGGACGAAGGCAAGCTTTTCAGCCATGGTTTCGTCGAGGTGAAAACACATCGCTCTTCTTGGCGTGATTGGATCGTTGGAAATCATATCGCAGTCCAGAGTAAGTATGAACGGCGCATTTGTCATCAAGCTTGAAACTCGCAGCTTAAACCAGAAAAATAAGCAGTTAAACTACAGAAATATGCACATATTGTAAACTACGGAATATAGATGACGAAATTACCAACGCATTCAGTGCTCCGGCTTTAAAATGGTGAGGAAAAATCCTATTCTTCTCCCTTGAAACGTAAATAACGTTCGGCAATGGATGGCCGGAGACGTCGAGATCGTGGTCGGTTTTGAGCAAAACCTGAATTACAGATGGGTGTTCCGCCAAATTTGATTTTGAAATAGACTTGTTTATAATTTGATTTTCAACCTTCACTTTCATCTCTTGGTACAAAATCTGAATGATATGGGATTATTATTCTTTTTTTTAAAAGAAATATTTGACACATCTTTGTGTAACACTAACATACCTTGACATGCTCTGAACGATAGTTGTTGTTTGATCGGAAGTAAGCTTCCGGCGATCTCTCATAGACATTATTCTGACGACAAAAAGGCAACCAATGCTTTGCAAATTCTACGGCTTCCGATAAAGCGATTCGTGTGAGATCTGATCCACCGTCGTCCGACAAGTAAACCGAGAGTTTCTCCACCGGATAATCATACGCCATCACCGACAGAGCGGTGTTCACCACACCCATCGGTGGCTCTTTATACGGATCCGCTGTGCATATAAACACGTCCAGACCAGGCAACTCCTTCAATAACAACTTGTATTATATATATTGAAAACGTTTCAGATATGATATCTTATAAAATATTAATCACCTGAAGTACAGGGAGATTAATATTTCAAAAGATATTTCTGATATCTCACCTGAAGTTCATATATGATATGTGTACATGATGTGTATACCTTGTTAGGCAGACGCTCGGGATAGGTACGGCGATGAACGGGATACCAGCACAACGACTGCTGGGAAAGCCCGTTGACGGCGAGGATGATATTGGAGAAGAATAGAGAGATGTAGAGACAGAAGAAAATCACACTGGTGGAAGAAAGAAGCTGAAGGATGTGATGGTAGAAAAGTGTAAGTATAGCTATGGTGTAGAAGGTTAAATAGAATCGATAGAAGCGAATCAAGGGATCGGCATGACAGGTGTGGAGAGGCAATGCTCTGAGGTCTTCACCGGAGTTTTCCATGGGTAAAAAAAACAATGGAGAAGACGGACTGTATATTTATACACAAATCCACACACGTGTTAACACTTAAATAATTTACACGTGTCACTTGAACTTATAAATTTCGCACGTGTAAGAAACTAAGGATCAAGATGGAATGGCGGTTGTTGGTATGTTTATCCACACTTTCACCGATTAAGATAGTCAGTGGAACATAAAGATTAACTTAGTGTACACAATAATTATTGATATATTATGCTATTTTGGTATATCATTGCAGGAAAACCCTCTTAAAATAGGCTAAAAAACGGCCGCATAATCTCAGCCGACCATCTCATTTAGATTTAAAAAAAAATTCTCTCCATCTACACTCTCTTAATTACATTAATAGTACTATTTTACATTCTTACACTCTCTCTTTAGAGTGTGCTATTTTTCGCACTCTTTTTTCTTTTGTCTTCATCTCATCTCGTATTCTTCTCTTTCAGGTTTTTTTACCCATTTTCATCATTTATGGATGAGGGAATGGATTCAGGTTTTTTCTATTCATCTTTTCGTTTTTTTTTTTCCCTTTCATGATTATCTTGTGAAGAAAAAAAATATTGTTTTATCTTATTATATCTTCTATCATCTCCAGGTTTTCACTGTTCTCTCTTTTTTATGATTTTTTTTAAAAAGAAATTACAAGTCTCTTTCTTGGCTCTATTTTCTGTTATCTAATCACGTCATTAATTTGGTATCTAATTACGTAGTGTCATTAATTACATTGTATTAATTATATTTCGACGTTAATGAATTACAAATCATTTAATATACGTTATCTTATCATCTTTGTTGTTTTCTATATTCCATTTTCTTTATTCGTAACCTACTCTATATATTGTTTGCCACGTCCACATTAATTGTACCTTATCTTCATACATATTTGTTCTCTTCCTCCTATGACACTGTTTCTAAATTCTATGAGTCAGCAACTAATTAGACAATTACAAATTATCACAATTGACTACATATTATCAAATTCTTCGACCCTACATACTTTCATATATATTATTTTGATTCGATCTTCCATTGAAAATCATTACATATAATTAAGGGTGTCAAACGAGCCAAGTCGGGCTTTTGTTTATAGAGCCGGGTTCGCGCGGACAAGACTCGTTAAAGAATTATCCAGCCTCGAGCTCGTCGAGCCTGATTTTGCAGAGCCCGGGCTCGAGCCCGCGGCCTGAGCTCGAATTAAAAGAAATAATTATTTAGAGACATTAATTGGAATTGAATCTATGACTTCTCAAATACTAAATAAATTTTTTATCAACTATACTACATCTTTATTCTCTCGAAATATAATATTTTTTTAGTGTTTTATACTCCTTACCGAGCCCATCGAGCTTAAAGCCGAGTTTGGACATCCAAGCTCGAGCTCGGCTCGTTAAGCTAACGAGCTTGAGGATTGAGCTCGGCTCGTTGGGCTCGCGAGCCCGAGCTTAAACGATCCGAGTCCGTCGAGTCGGGTTTTATTTGACACCCTACATACAATCAATGTCTCATCTCTTCTTTGTTCGCTCTTCCTTTTACTCTTGTTCGTTTCGTAGTTTTCTACTTGTTCAACATGAACCATACACATTCGTTGTTCGATATATTTCTCATCTCGATTCTTCTTATCTTAATAATGTAATTTTAAAATAAATTTTTACATTGTCATTATTATTTCACATTCTTCACATATATAAGTCCCTCTACCAGAGGAGGGACTTCGAATACCTTTGGAAGCAAATTCGGGGAAACGGTAGAAAAATGTCTAGCAGATTACGGCGTCCACCGACCCTCTCGATGGGTGACGTACTATTAGAATAGTAATTAAATTACTTTCCAATTCTAACACGTACTGTGGAATCTTGAATATGCACTGCAACTTGAGGAAGCAATGCCAAGTTCCTCCACAGGCATCGACGATGGGACGAGTGACATAAAAGAACTCACCGTGAAAGACGAACGTAGCCAACGGAAAAGTTTGAAGAAAAAGACGTTGAAGAACGAACGTGGTTGGAAGAAGGATGGAGGAACGCGTTGAAGAAGGACAGACGCGTTGAATAACGGAGAGCGAAACGAATACTGGCGAGAAGAAAAAGAGAGAGACAGAGACGTGCGAGAGAAATGTTAGAGAGCGAGAGCGGTGAAACGAAAACGAGAGAGAAACTTCGAAACAAGTGTACGTGACTGTGATTGTTATAGTAAGCTGTGTAAAGAACTGATAGAAATGTAACATTGCATGAAAGGATGCAATGCTATTTACAAAAATTAAAAAAATGGACGGTTGAAAGATAATTGGATCAATTTATGAAAGATGAAAGGCTAGGATTAGCTGGGCTCGAACTTTCTTCTAATTTAATAATGAATTTACAAAAGATTCATTTACTAAAAAAAAGATAGAGACATTATAATGAAATATAAAGCAAACGCAATCGAAATAGAAAGCTTGACACATTTACTTGGAATGCTTCCACTGTCTTTTCTGAATGTCATAGCTTCGTAGATTGGCCAACAGTTGACGATAACAAACCCACACAACAACAATGGCAGAGCGGATTCTTCAAATCTTGTATCTGCCATCAATAATATTCTGGAGAATCCCACAATGAAGGCGACCAAACTCATCAAGGCAAACAATCCAAGTGAAATCATAAATACCGACTCCACTCCAAAGTCGAAAATCCCTTTCTTGTATCTATTATTTGCATCTTTCTCTGTAACTTTACTTGTCACTTCGAATCCAATGTTGTGAAATCCCATTTGTTTGATCAATGCTTCTGTAATTCCAAGTGGGTAAGATGTGACCCCACGAATCAACCACATTCTCTGGTCATTCCACCACTTACTGAAGCTTCCATGGTCACTTCTTAGAAAGTCGACCATGTCTCTTGTGTATGCGACCATGAAGAGAGAGATGTATAATAGGAACCATATATGGATCATGTACCTACATGGAATAACGATCAAAACAAGTTTTCATTAGCCTCAATATATGTTTAGGGTTTTACCTTTGGGAGTACATTAACGGGCAATTGATGAATAAGAATTATCTGTGGGACGATGCCATAAAACATAATTGGGATAAACGGGATACCCCATAAGGAATTGTGTGTATGTCCCATGGCGAATAACAAAGAACCATGTTTTATGCCGTATGTAAAGGTTTTGTGTTTGGTGAACGCAACTTCGAACAATCCAATTGTCCATCTCTTTACTTGATTAAGCCCATCGTGAAGCGTATGAATTGCTTCACCCAAGAAAGCCGGTCTTTTTGGGTTACAGAACATGGATTGCCAACCCTCACATTGCAAGCGATATCCTGTATAGAAGTCTTCTGCTAACGAGCCATATCGAAATCCGATCTCACAACCCCACCTAGTATTTTGCTCAAAAGTTGCGCCGATCATCTTACTTGCTAAATCTAAAACCATTGTCGAGGTAATTGACGTCGAAGAGGATTTCATCAAAACTTCTTCGCAATTGGGCAATCCTTCAATCGCACGTCGTCGGAAAAATGTGTTTGTGCCTAAGTAATTTGGACCTTTTATTCCATCAAACCCGAATTGTTTTATCAAAGTTAGACTTCTATACTCATTTCCATAAATATCGCTCTCATTGATCCCTCGAAATCTCTGTGGAAATTGGACGTAGGCGAGATTTTCAGACATTGCTTCATCGAGGAGAAAACACATTGCTCTCCGAGGCGTGATTGGATCGTTGGAAATCATATCACAATCCAGTGTAAGAATGAATGGTGCATTTGTCATCACCTTTGAAACCCGCAGCTGTGGATCGATATATAAAAGGCAGCCATTTAAATCTAAGTAATTAATCTTGGTGATTAAAATCGAATAATATGGAGTTTGATATATCATCAATTAAATCTGTAGTAATTATATTTGATTTTATCTTTATATATATTTATACATTGGGTTTCCAGTGCGGACGATTCAGAGAACGAACCGTACGTCTGGACGGTGTTCTGGTGCAGTTCTGGAAGTTCTCGCCGACACATCAAACCGCACCAGAAGTGGATGGTATATTAATAATTAAATACATACCAGAGCATTAAGTGAACCACCCTTGAAATGATGATGGACAGATCTACGCTTCTCTCTTGAGATATAAATGAGGTTTGGCAATGGTTGGTCTGTGATGTCTCTGTCTTTGCTACTTTCCAGCAAAATTTGAATCACAGATGGATGTTCGTGACGTGTGAATCTTTCTTGTTCCCATTTTTGAAAAACACGGTGTTCTATTTCAGATTGTAAATGATGTTCTTCAACACGACCATTCGTCATCACAGCTTCTACTTTTCCTTTCATCTTTTCGTAAAGAACCTTTAACAAAATATTTTAGCACATATAGTCCATAAAATTATATAGAAAACGATGAGATATTAAATGTTTAATAAGATTCCCACCTTAATCTTGTTGTCATCGTTGACAATATTTGAATCGAAGTAAGCTTGAGGGGATCTCATCATGATATCGTTCATCTTACAAAATGGTATCCAATGCTTTGCGAACTCTGCAGCCTCCATAAAGGCGAAAAGCGTGAGATCCGACCCACCATCGTCCGACAAGTAAACCGATAATTTCTCCATCGGATAATCATACGCCATCACCGACAGAGCCGCATTGACCACACCCATCGGTGGCTCTTTATACGGGTCTGTCGTGCATATAAATACGTCCATACCTAGTAGTTCCTTCAATGAAATGAAAATCAAAATAGAAAATCAATATACACACATGTACATATACGTGCCAAAGTTTTTTTAAAATGAAAAGTTTAAATACTTTGGTCGGCAACCGTTCTGGATGTGTTTGGCGATGGATAGGCCGCCAATGATAAGCTTGATTGAGCGCCCACATGAAGGCAAGAACGATGTCCGCAAAGAAGAATGAGAGAGTGAGAGTGAAGGAGATCACTGTCGTTGATGATAGGAGCTGAAGGTAATGATGATAGAAAAGTGTTATGATCCCCAAGGTGTACATGACGGCATAGATGCGATTAATCTGAACAAACGGATCGAATTTGACGGTATGGAGTGGAAGAGCTTGGACTTTTTCAGAGTGATTTTTCATTTTTTTTTTTACTCTTACCCCATGGTATCTGCAAACATATAATGGATCCGGAAAGCAGATATCTATAAATAAATAAATAATACAGTTCTTATTGCAATAATTAATTGCACGATCGAAAAGCTCAACCTTGAATCAGATCTAGATCTAGATAGATAGATAGATAGATAGATCAGATCCACATAAATAATTAATAAATGAATATTTAATTCGAAAACAAACAGTTTACATGTACGGCCGGGATTGATGAAGCTAAATGTGACTCATTTATCAAGTTCATATATTTATCTGTGATATATTTATCTTTATTATTTTCCATCAATACTTGACTCTAGGGTTTAGAACGGGGTAGGCCGTGGACAGACGGCTCCTCCTTGGTATCCATCCCGTTATGGAAAAAACGCAGTGCAGAATGGGACGGGTCAGGTATCCTACTTAGGTTCGACAATTCGTGTTGACACGATACGACAAAAACACGACTAATTTTTACGTCAACACGACCGAATCCGTGTGGACACGACACGAACACGACCCGTCCCGTTCTCACCCTTACTTGAATCACAACAGCGAATCCAGAAATTTTTTCTTTAAGGGGTTAGTTTTAAATCATTTACTAAATTCAAAAGTAATTTTTTTCAATCCAATTGTTCTCGACAATGTGTCGTATTTTGATACCGATACATAATATGATCATTATTAAGTACTAACATTAGAAAATAAATCTTTTTCAACATATGTTACTAAAATATCATTTCACCAAACATTATCCATACGATGGAAATTCATGTTAACCTGGCTGACAAGGTTTTTTTGTAAATAATATCTTCTTATTTAATATCGGTCATTTTGCAAATAATATATTTTTGTTCATTTATCTTTTTTCGCAATCTCGGATCGAAAGACAATTTACTTACATCGAGTGATTTTCGAGATTGTTGTGGATTAGACGATGAAGTTAAAATTAGTTGATTTATTATAGGTTTTTTTATTATAAAATTATTCATTGATTATCTATGTAAATTTTTTTCTAAATTAATAACAAATTTAACAATAAAAAATATGGATAAAAAATACTTTTGTTTTTTTTCTTTGTGTAGAGCTATGTTACAGACTCACGTGGAGTGGAGTGGAGAAAGAGAAGTCAAGAATTAAATGAATGAAGATGTGGAGTTATGGTTCTAAGGAGCTTTAGAGAGTGAAGACAAAAAAAAAGAATAGATAGAAACGGAGGAAGAAGAAAGAACGAAAATTTAAAATCTTTAGATGGACAACTAGACGGGTAATTGAGTAATTGACTAATTGATGTGGTAAATACTAAATAATAATAAATTAATTATTAATATAATTAAGATTTATAAACAAAATTACAGTTTACCTTTAAAGTTTATAAAAATACGGTGTTCTATAGGCCTATTAATCAGATTTAGATAACTTATTTTTTTAATAAAAACACTTGTAATACTTTAACACATATAAATCCAACATAATATGATAATATAAATTACATTATATTAGAGTCTACAGAAGATAAAAATTATAAAATTAATATATATTTATACAGTAGTATTCAGGTATCTCGTACAATGTGAATGCTATATGTGTCAAGTTGATCATTTTCATTAGATCGACTTTACGTCGTACATGTGTTACTGTTTTGTGCAGTACATTATTTTACGTCGTACGTATTAAATTCCTATTGCGATGGAGCCGTTGGCGACAATGTAGCAATACCCCCAAGTCTGTGATGGTCGAAATGCAGCGGAGTGGCCCTTGTCCATCAGTCCAGTTCCAGACCGTTAATTTGGTTTGATATGTTCCTGCAAACATACACAAATAATCAGAAATAACAACCAGGTCCTTATTTGACCTGGTTTATACTTTTTGTTTATTTTCTTAATAATCCCTGTATTAATTTCATAATATTCGTATACTTCACAAGTTATAATAATAAGTTATTTGCAAGCTGGTCCTTCTATTATATGACCATAGTTGAAATATTATAACCTTGTGTTTATTTTATTATGCTTAGGTCCTAATAACATTTTTATTAAAATATTTATGAATAAAACCTTATTAGTTAATAACTAACGGTTTACTCTGTTTTATCAAAACCTTTGGTTTGATTTTATTTCACTTAGGTCTTTAGCTCATGTTTGATTGTAAATTGCTATTTTACCCTGGATTTCAGCATATTCTTATACTCCCCTCTCAAGCCTTGGAATACATGTTATGAATTCCTAGCTTGACAAAGAATGTTAAAATCTCATTTTCTCCTAGGGATTTAGTAAAAATATCTGCAAGTTGGTATTTTGTACCTACTTGTTTCAATAGAATTATCCCTTTATCTATCATTTCTCTTATAGAGTGGCATGTGATTTCTATATGCTTACTTCTCTTGTGAAATACTGGATTATTAGCAAGATATATTGCTGATTTATTGTCACAGTATAATGTGGTTGGCATTTGTATTTTTAGTTTTAAATCTTTAAAAAGTTGATGCAGCCATAGTACTTCCATTGTGCTTTACTAATGGCTCTATATTCAGCTTCACAAGATGAAAGTGAAACAGTATTTTGTTTCTTTGATTTTCAAGAAATTAATGTTGTTCCTAAGAACATGCAATATCCTGATAGTGACTTTCTGCTAATTGAAAATGAGTCACAATACCCATGAAGATTCATTTGGTTTTGACTTTTATATAAGATGCCATGTCCAGGGGCATTTTTTAGGTATCTTATCACCTTGAATAAAACTTGAAGGTGAATTTCATTAGGATTTCCCATGAACTAGCTTAGCCAATGGACAGGGAAGCTTAGATCAGGTCTAGTAATATTTAGGTATATAAGTTTACCCACTAGTGACCTATATAGAGTTGGGTTTGTTAAAACCTTGGTTTGCTCATTTCTTAGAATTACATACCTCTCCATGGGTATTTTTGAAGGTTTTGCATCTATGAGCCCACTTTCTTCTAGTATGTCTAATGCATACTTTCTTTGTGATATATATACCTTCTAGTGGGTATGATACTTCAATTCCTAAGAAATAGGATAACTTTCCTAAATCCATGATTTTAAAAAAAATTTCAATATTTTTTTTATTAGAAACATTTCTGTCTCATTATTCTCTGTAATAATGATATCATCAACATATACCAATAGGTATATTATATTTTCATTGTTGTTTTCAACAAACAATGAATAGTCAGATCGAAGGTATTTGGGAAAAATTCATTTCAAGTAAAACTCCCTTCAATTTTGCAAACCAATTCCTAGATGCTTGTTTTTGGCCATATAGGGATTTATTTAGTTTGCATACTCTTTTATCTCCTTCATTGAGGAGTCCGTGTGGAGGTTTGAGGTATACTTCTTCATGGAGATCTCCATGAAGAAAAGCATTATTGACATCTAATTGATAGATGTTCCATTTTTTAATTGCTGAAATTACAATTATTGTTTTAATTGTGGTCATTTTGACCACAGGGGCAAAGGTTTCATAATAGTCAAAACCTTCTTTTTGGGTAAATCTTTTTACTACAAGTCTAGTCTTCTATCTTTCTATCTCACCATTTGGTCTATATTTAATTTTGTAGATCCACTTGAAACCTACAAGCTTCCTATCATGAGGAAGTGTGGTTAATTTCCAAGTTTTATTTAAATGAAGTGCCTCCATTTCTTTTTTCATTGCTTCTATCCATTTTGGGTTCTTAGAAGCTTTTGAAAAAGATTGGGGCTCATCATGTATTGATATTTGATTGAGTAATTTTTTATAATTTTTCTTAATTCTGTGATATGAAACTTGATTGTATATTGGGTATTTTCCTTTTTTATTATTTCCATACTCCTTGTCATTTCCAAGGAAAAAATCCTTATATGCTTCTGGTATAGGGATTACTCTTTCTGTTCTTGTTTTTTTTTCCAGTTATTTCCATTGGTTTTTCTGGAAATATGCAGGGGACAGCTTGTTGCTGTTCAATTTGATCTCCTGTAATATCAGGAGTAATATTTTGTTGTTCTACTGGTATATTTATGCCTGATGATCTTATTTCATCATCATTCTGAATATTTTCAGAATCATAAACATTTTGAACATTTTCAGAATTATTATTGATAGGATTTCTATCATTTTGTAGGCTAGGATTTGATTCAATAGTATAATTTTCTTTGTTTTTACTCACACTGATATTTTTCATATGATTGATCATATGATTTTGTAAGTTATATGATCCAGGTTGTTCTGGATTTATTTGATCATTTTCTGATCTTGTATCTGAATTATTTATCAGATTATAAGATTTATTTTTGTTTTCTGATCTTATTTTTTATTTAGATCAGGGTTTTTAGTTTTGTTTTTATCTTGGTTATAATTTTTATAGTCATACCAAAACTTATTTAAATCATCATGATATAAAAAAGCATATCATACAAACTTTGAAGATTATTGGTTTTTTTTTGTGTTTTCTGAATTTATGTTATCTCTTAATGGGAATATGGATTCCCTAAAAGATACATCTCTGGAAACAAAAAATTTCCTATCTGAAACTCTTAGTATGAGGTATCCTTTAATACCTCTTAGATAACCCATAAAAATTTCTTGAAAAGTTTTTGATGAAAATTTGTTTTCTATTTGTGTTGTTGAAGTATAGCATATATAGACAACCAAAAGATTTTAAATTTTCATAGTTAGGTTTTTTTATGAATTATTTTGTAAGGTGTTTTGTTTTCTATAGTTTTGGAAAGAATTCTATTGATTTGGTGGGTTGTTATTAAAATGCACTCCCCCCAATACTCTATTGGAATATTTCCTTGAAGATGTAATGCTCTTGCAATATTCAAGAGATGACTATGTTTTCTTTCTACCCTTGCATTTTGTGCAGGGGTATAAGGACAAGAAAATTGCTGAATTATTCCATGTTTTTCAACCATTTTCTTAAAATTGTTAGAAGTGAATTCTCCTCCATTGTCACTTCTAATAGTTTTAATTTTGGTTTTAAATTGTGTTTTAATCATTTTATTAAAAAATTCAATACATTCTATTGCCATTGATTTATTTTTAATTAGATATATCCATGTGCCTCTACTCAAATCTTTTACAATGGTCAAAAAAATAATTAAATTCATCATGGGTCATAATTGGAAATTTGCCCCATATGTTTACATGAATTAGATCAAAAATATTTTCAGATTTAGAAGAACTAATTGAGAATTTAAGCTTAGCTTGTTTTGCTAATGGGCATATTCTACAATTGTATTGAATATAATTTATTTTATTCAAAACATAATTTTTATTAAGAATTTCACTATTACAATCTGAAATATTTTTGTCTTTATTACAACTTGAGCTGTCATTATTACATTTGGTATTTTTATATCTAATTTTGTATTTGGAGACTAATGTTTTCATTTTCTCTGAAGAGATGTGTCCTAATCTTTGGTGCCAAGTTTTGAAATCAATGGTTGAATTTGCTAGGAAGTAATGGAGGGTGAAGAAATATAATCCATCATTTGACTCACCCTTGCCAATCACTTTCTCGGATTTGTTTTCCTGAAATTGAAAACAATGATCATCAAAAATTACTTTAATGTCATTGTCTAAGGTTAACTTGCTTATAGCTATTAGATTAACCTTAAATTCAGGAATATACAAAACATTTTTTAAAACTAGATTTTCTGAAATTTTTATGCAACCCACCCTTGAACGATTAATGTTTTTCCACTAGGTATAGTAACAAAATGATTAGGTTCTTTAATTAGTGGGTTGGTAAATAAGTGTAGATTACCAGTCATGTGTTGTGATGCATCAGTATCTACTATCCATCTATCAATATAATTAATAATATCAAAAGAAAAATGAAAATTATTACCAGAGTTTGACTTAGTTGATGAAATGAGTTTCTTGAACAGTTGGATCTCTTCCTGAGTTAGCATTAATTGTTGCTGGTTGTTGGAGGCAGTTGCTTGATTTGCAGCTTCTGAAATTGTTGCAGTGCTGCTCTGGGTTTTTTTCCCTTGGAATTTCTTCTGAAATTTTTCTTTCGGTTTGCCTACTAAATGATAACATTTTTCACTTGTATGACCATAATACTTACAGTTATCACAGTAGAACCTAGTGTCAAGTTTCTTTCCATTCTTAGAAAATATGACTTTTATTCCTTCTATTGGGTTTTTATCTTTAACATAGAAGGCTGATTCATTTTTTTCATTGCTATGGTCCCTAAATTTAAACCTCTGTTTTTCTTCTTGTATAACTAACCCAAGAACCTTATTCATATTGGGTAAGTTTTCTAATGACAGAATTTGGGTTCTTAGGTTGTAGAAGCTTTCATTCAGTCCTAAGAGGAACTGATGAATCATGTCACTCTCTTCTTTCTGTTGATAAAGTTTCTTGCATCCTTTGCAGAACTTTTCTTTTATTTCATCTATTTGTACCAATTGATCCCAAATAGATCTGAATTTGTCATAAAATTCAGAAGCAGACATAGACCCTTGTTGTAAGCAACATAATTCGTATTTAATTTGATTTACTTTGGGAGCATTCCCTTGTTTATACCTACTCTCTAGATATATCTATATTTGATGTGCATCACTAGTGTACATAATGGTTGATTGAATTTGAAGAGAAACTGAATTTAAAATCCATGCTAGTATCAATCCATTAACTATTTTCCATATGTTATACTCTCTACTAGCAAAGTCTGTGGGCATTAGAATTTGTCCAGAGATGAAGGCATCTTTTCTTCTTGAAACCAATGAGACTTTCATCACATTGGACCAAGTTATATAGTTGGCTTCACCAACTAATCTATCAAGAACTAATATTGCCCTCGGGTGATCACTGGAGGTTAAAAAAAAAGTTGACTCAGGATCTTGTAAAGGGGATATATACCTCTCGGATTTTGCCTCTTGAAAGTGGAACTTTGATACAGACCTTCTTCACAGTTGTTTGCGCGAGATTTTGCAGTGGACCCAGACGAGGATTCGTGTGAAGCTGTTGGTGTCTTGATTGGATTGAGCGACTGCGCAACAAACACGGCTGGATGATTAGCCGGAAACAATGCGGAAGTGGACGAACGTTGACTGAAGGGACGTCAGGATTATTACTGGCAGATACCATATTAAATTCCTGTTGCGATGGAGCCATTGGCGACAATGTAGCAAGACCCCCAAGTCTGGGATGGTCGCAGTGCAACGGAGTTAGGGTTTTTCGCCCAAGAAGAAAGGGGCGTTAACTGTAATAACTGTCGCTAAGAGAGAATGAAGAAGATTTAGGGGAATTATCGTTAATCAGTTAATGTGATTAACTATTGTATTAACTTACTTAATCATTGTAAATACATGATTTATTTATACAAAGTTTATTGACTAATTACCAACCAACTCTCGTATCTAACTTGTTAACTAATTTTAACTAAGTATGACTTGTGGGCTGGACTCATTGCGGCCCTTGTCCATCAGTCCAGTTCCTGACCGTTAATTCGGTTTGATATATTCCTGCAAACACACAAATAATCAGAAATAACAACCAAGTCCTTATTTGACCTGGTTTATACTTTTTGGTTATTTTCTTAATAATCCCTGTATTAATTTCATAATATTCGTGTACTTCATAAGTTATAATAATAAGTTATTTGTAAGCTGGTCCTTCTATTATTCGTGTTTATTTTATTACGCTTAAGTCCTAATAACGTTTTTATTGAAATATTTATGAATAAAACCCTATTAGTAAATAACTAACGGTTTATCCTGTTTTATCAAAACCTTTGGTTTGATTTTATTTCACTTAGGTCCTTAGCTCATGTTTGATTGTAAATTGCTATTTTACCCTGGATTTCAGCATATTCTTGTAGTACGTACATGTGTTAGTGTCTTGTGCAGTACCTTATTTACGTCGTACGTACATGTGTCAGTGTCTTATCCAGTATATTATTTTAGTTATTGGATTAAATATTAATGACCACGATTTGATGACGCACGATAACACATTCAAGGTACGGTGCACTTGAAGTGCGCCTTATATTTATTTATATACTTATTCGAATTCGTTTAGAGGTATTCAATTTCGTTTAGCTTTGAATAATATTTTAGGTATTTGAATTCGATTAAACCTAAATGAATTCGATTTCGAATTCAAATTTCCGATATCCATTGACATGCCTAGTGTTCTATTTCAGAGTGTAAATGATATTTTTCAACACGACCATTAATCATCATAACTAGGGTGTCAACTAAAGCTCGGGCTCGCGAACCCAATGAGCCAAGCTCGAGCTTGGACTTTTCAAACTCGGATCAATAATCTCGTTAAGGACTTCTTAATAATTAAATAAAATATAAATATTAAGAGTTATAGATATTAATTGATAATGACTATTGAATAAATTATAAAAAAAACTTAAATAAAAATCTAAATCTAAAAAACACTAGATATAGATATTTTAATTTTGATTTTTTGATTTTTTGATTTTTTGATTTTTTGATTTTTTGATTTTTTGATTTTTTGATTTTTTGATTTTTTGATTTTTTGATTTTAATTTTTTTCTTTCAATTAACAGAATTGCAATTTAAATTTCAAATTCGAACCCGAGTCGAGTCCGAGCATGAACTATTTCTTAACGAGTCAAGCCCGAGCTCGACCAAACTAGGCTCGAGCCCGAACCTGGACAATTCCAAGCATATTTGAAAGACAGCTATCCCCTCCCATCAGCAGACCATATAGTAGACAAGAGTTTGGGGTCAGTGCTACTGAGCTTTATGGATGCGCACTTCGGCTACAACTAGATACCTATGGCAAAGGAGGACGAGGAAAAGAAATCGTTCATAACGGAGCGGGGAACGTTCTGCTTTCGAATAATGTCCTTCGGAATCCAGATTACGGAGGCAATGTTCCAAAGGTTCATGGACCAAACATTCGCGAACCAGATAGGAAGGAACGCGGAAGTATACGTGGATAACATTCTAGTCCGGTCTAAAGAGGAGCGAATCCACCTGTCTGTCCTCGAGGAAACCTTCGCTAACATCCGAAAGGTAGGATTGCGTTTAAAAGCTAAGAAATACACGTTTGGAGTAATCGAAGGGCAATTCCTTGGTTACAAGATCACGTCGGAGGAAATCAAACCTCGGGAAGAAAAGTTAGAGCCGGTTATGGAAATGGTCTCGCCAAAGACAATCAAGTAGGTACTAAAGTTAAAAGGGCGGGTCGAAGCACTCAGTCGATTCTTACCGCGGGGAGTGGACCGGTGCCGCTCGTTCTTCCAGCTTTTGAAATCCGCATCACAAAGGGTGGTGTGGTCGGAAGAATGCACTCAGGCCTTTGAAGAATTGAAGACGCAACTAGCAAGCCTTCCAACCCTACAACCCCTTCCCCTGGTACCGGGCGAACCGCTATATCTGTATGTGGCCAGCTCGGAATACGCCATAAGCGCGGTGCTAGTACTGGAAGTGGGGGAACAGAAGAAATCGGTCTACTACTACTACTCCAGGGCTTTGCAAGAAACGGAGCCATGGTATTCAACTTTGGAGAAGTTAGCATATGCGGTGGTCCTGGCATCGCGAAGACTCCGCCCGTATTTCCAAGCACACCCAATCACAGTCCCAACCATGCATCCACTCTTGCGGATCCTACACAAACCAGATATCTCAGGCCGATTGACAAAGTGGGTTGTGGAGCTAAGAGGGTTTACCATAAACATCGTACCGGTAAGGGCCATAAAAGGACAAGCAATAGCGGAGTTTATGGTCGAACTACACCCGAGCCCCCGTGGAAAATTTACGTGAACGGATCCTCAGCGGCAACTGAGTTTGGAGCCGGCATGATCCTATTCTCCCCGACGGGGGAGAAAATAGAGCACGCAGTCCATTTCGAATTCTCGGTTACAAGCAATGCCGTAGAGTACGAAGTGGTAATATCAGCTGCAAAGTTGGCGGGACCGCTAGGAGCTGCGGATATAATAATCCACAAAAACTCCAAAGTGCTAGCAAATCAGATCCCTGGGAGATTCCTGTCAAAAGAGGATTCTATGTCTGCGTACCTAGAGGTTTTCTAAACCATTCTAGAAAGTTTTGCGACATGGGAAATTGTGCACATAGGCTAGGGAGACAATACGGAGGTTAACGTCCTAGCACGATTAGGGGTTGCGTCATGCCCGAAAGGAGGTCGTTGAGTTAAAGTAGAACCACAAGCAAGCCCTACAACCCAATCATTCCACACGATCAATCAAATCACAACGGACCCGGACTAGAGGGATCATATCAAAAGGTGCATCAACGGGGGAGAAGTACCCCGAGACCTGATGGAGGAAAGGAAACTACGGACCCAAGCGGCCTGGTTCCTAGTGGCAGAGGGCGAGTTGTACAAACGATCTGTCCAAGAATCAGTCCCAATCCAAACATGCGTACTCCGCAGCGAGGGGAAAGAGATTGCAACAAGCATCCACAAGGACTCTAACAGAGCTCATCAGGGGGAAAGGCTCTGGCCAAAGAAGGATATTATTGGTCGGAGCTACACCAGGATGCCAAGGATGAAGCCCGGCACTGCGAAAATTGCCAACGGCACGCGAATGTCCAGCAACTATCGTCTAGTGAGATCCGCTCGTTCATAATACCGATCCCCTTCGCCAGGTGGGGCCTAGACATAGTCGGTCCTTTCCCGTGAACGTTAGGAGGGCCTGGACATAGAAAGGAGTACAATACAATTTGTATTTTGTAGCATAATATGCAGCTTCAGGGTTCCTATGCAGATAATCACAAACAATAGGACACAATTCGCTGGAAGGAAGCTCAAAAAATTCTGCAAGGAAAACGGGATAAAACTAACCTTCACACCAGTATATCATCCCTAGTCCAATGGCCAAGTAGAGGTTACAAACCGTACTATCACAACAATACTAAAGCGAAAGATTGGAGAAAACCCGGGCACACGGGCGGACCTGATCCCGGAGACAATGGGGTCCTACCGAACAACGATTCGAACCCCGAAAGGATACGCTTCGTTCACATTGACATTCGGAATCAGTGTGGTCACCCCGTCCAACCTCGTATGGCCAACAGCTCGAGTCTCGAAGTACGACCCGGAGAAGAACGAAAGATCCATGCTGTCATTGCACGAGGAAACAGAGGAAAAAAGAGAAGCAACAACAGTTAGAAACCTAATATACAAGCATCGAACAACAAGATACTTAAACTACAAAGTATTAAAAAAAGCCTTGGTACCGGGGGACCTGGTCCTAAGAAATGCCAAAAGCACAGGACATGACCAGGGCAAAGGCAAGTTATCACCAAAGTAGGAGGGCCCATACATAGTCAAAGAAGAGGTCCGATCCAGGGTATTTCGCATGATATACGAAGACGGGAAACCAATGGAAAAGACTTGGCACTCAGATACACTCCTCAAGTACCAGTAGTAGAAAACATGTAAGGGGACTCGAACCCCTCATCAAAAAAGCCATCAAAATAAAGGAGGTTTAAAAAAAAATGGAGCCCCATGCGATAGGTTCAAAAAAGAACCGCTCAGATCCCTGGGACCCCAAGAAAAGCCAGGGATATGCCCAAGAAAAACCGCTTGGACACCCACAATAAAGGGGATAGGTTCAAGAGGGAACCACTCATCGGATCCCCACAAAGAGATGGGATAGGTTCAAGAGAGAATCGCTCGGATCCCTAGCAAAAGCAAAAGGACCCGCCTGGATCCCCCAATCAGAGGATAGAGTCCAAAACACAAGCTAAAGTACGAAATATTAAAGCAAAAGTACGAAATACTAAAGCGCAAATAAAGTGTTACCTCAGGTCAAAGATCCAGGCGGAATATTCAGAAGAAAATAACAACAACAAAGTAACAAAAAATATAAAAAACCATCATTGTCAGGGGGCATCATTGTCAGGGCAACAACATTGTCAGGGCAACAACATTGTCAGGGCAACAACATTGTCAGGGGGCAACATCATTGACTGGAGCCGACGTCATCTAAGAATACGAGCCAGGCAGGCACGCAGGTAGGGATCTTGGAAGCTTTCCAGGCTTTCCACTGATCTTCGTTCAAAGAAACGGCTTTGTCCTTGAACTCAAGATAGGCGAGATCCACCATATCACGTTCATGCCCCAGGCCTTTCACGAAGAGGGCGTCGAGCTCGGTCTGGCGTTTCGCCTTCAGCTGGTCAGCACGTTCTTGGAAATGAGCTTCAGACTCGTTCAAGGCCTTCCGAGCAGCATCCCGTTCCTCCGTGAACTTGAACCGCACAGCACGACGTCCAGCTCAAGCCGAAGTCGGTCCCTTTCAGAAGCAACAATACCGAACACCCGGACCCAGACAGTCAGAATCTTTACCTCGCGCTCCAAGTCACCTTGCCGAGTGGCTCGGGCCCGGGCCCTCCTCATTCGCACTCGCTCGATGGCCATCTGCTGAATGACCCGATGATAGGACTCTTCACTCTGGAGGACGTCGTCAGCGACATTCAACTCACCGAACTCGGATTCTCGCTCCACCCAGTGGTCGATGGATTCAATAACGTAGTCGTACATTCCACCGAGGCGAGACGCTCATTACGCAGGAAGCTTGCCACCAGGAAAGAGACCCTCGTTCACCAGCTGGGAATCGATCAAAGTATGGAATTGTAGTTGTCGCATCTCTTCAGGAGGCGGAGAAGGAGGGCGAGAAGGAGAACGAGAGTGCTCATCGGCGTCCAGGTGCACCTCTGGCTGGTTGAAAATAAATACCTCACCCTCGCATCGAAACCATTTGCGTCGTGTCAGCGGAGCGGAGTCTGGGACCTCATTCATAAGCCGTGAAATAGAAAAATCCTCATCACCCGAGGAACCTGACAAGGAAAAGATAAAATCATGAAAGATAAAATATAAACTTATTACAGTTACTAGTAGAAGCAGAGGAGTTCGACACGGAGGGCGCCCCCCGGATAGCACAATGGGGGGAACCCAGGTTCCTGCCCGCATATTCACGATAGGCACATCCTCCTCGGCGGAGACCATGGACAGGACAGGTACATGGCTTATTCATCCTTGGGAAGAGCCTTCGAAGCGGGAGCATGACCATTCTTCCGGTTAATCTCACTAGGGAAACCCAGTACTCAGGAACCCCATCCAAGCCCAAGGCGCTGATCGCAGCAAAAAAATACCGGTCCTTCCACCGATGGGTCCGATCCTTCAAACCCCCAAGCAGACGCCGCCCAGGACGAGTAGAAATGGTGACTCTCTCATCTTTCCGTGTGATGCCAAAGAAGGTCAGAAATACGGACATCGTCGGGATGGCCCAACCCAGCAGGAGACTCAGTTCCTCGAAGGCGAGGACTTTGTCAAGGCTGGACGGAAAAAGTTGTGAGAGGGTGATCCTGGTGAAACGGAGAAACTCCACCAAAAAGGGGGAAGCCGGAACCGGCATTTTCGCATCAAGGTAGGAAGTGTAAACAGCGGTGAAGTCGTTAGGGGGAGAAGCAGCAATATCACGGCTAGGAAAGCGGAGGATTGTGCCGACATCTAGAGAACGAGAATGGGGCAAGTCGCCCCATAACTCCAGCATCTCATTCCGGGTGATAACGGTGAAAGGGTTGTGACGTGTAGGAATACCTTCGAGGTCAATGGTGTCAATGTAGGCGAGGCTAGCCATCGGAAGTCGAAAATCGGGAGATGAACTGAAGGTTTAAAGAAAAAGAGAGGTTTTAGAAGATGCGAAGTGGAGAAGAGTAAATGCGTATTTATAGAGGAAAAAGAGCGGGAAAACGGTCTTTTCAAGAGAAAGGAAAAAGCGTGTCCCATCAAAGAATATATATATAAAAAGAAGGGGAGGGACGCGGGTCGGCCCCCAACCTCGGAGTAAGACCGGGGCCCCATTCGACCAGTCCAAGAAGAAACAGGTCCGGACACAGGCCCGACTCGAAGGGACACGCCGAAGTATCAGTCCGAGCCCCCAGCGGACCAAGGTCCCCAGATAAAGAATTTCCTGGTAACCTACCAAGTCAAACCACCTGTAGGGACAAAATTTTCAGGAACAACCGAGTAGAGGAGTTGCATTAAAAAGAGAGCTATTAAAGATAGGACGAGTCCAAAACAAAGACTACAGAAGAGATAAAGGGCGAAGTTACAAAAAAAGATGAGCAAAAAGCAAAAATAGTATTAAAAAACGCAGCAGCGAGAGCCCAGCAATCGGCGAGTGCCCCAGACGAAAGGCCGGGACGACCATCAGATAGCCCCATGCGTTATGAAGTGGCACAGATCAATCGTAGGTAATTCGTACAACCGCAGGTCAGACGCACGCTGAGATCGGCGTCGGCGGTCCCGACGCCTCCGAACAGGAGAAGGCGGAACAACAGAAGGAGAGATCTAAGAGTTCCAGAAGGCAAGCCCCTGACAGACTGTCAGATGAAGGAGCAGTGGACCCCTAGGGTGACGGCGAAACCGCACGAGCTGTAGAGCCCACCAAGCTCAAATCGGCGTCGGCCTGACGGTGAGAGGCCAATCAACGATGCACGAAGAGAAGTAAAGAGTTGAGGCGGTAACTTTCGGTAGCAGCGAGAGCGCTAAGTTCAACCTCAAACAGGATACAATATTCCGACCAGGCTTACTGCTGATGCACCAGCTCACGACCTAACTCTTTAAGAACTACGAAAGACGACATGATTAGCAGAGTTATGGAACTAGAAAAGCAAATACAAAAGAATTTAAAAGAGAGGGAAGTACTGATGATACCCTCGGTCAACTATATGTGGCCCAAGGCTGACAACAGTGACTCAACCCATGAGCCATGCCCAACAAGTATCTGATCCGACCCAACTATCATACGGGTCGGCTCCGGGGATCCGACCCGACCACGGTTTGGACTTAAGCCCAGATAAGTATCTGGCAAGCCCAGTCCCATTAGAAGGATAATATTGCTATTAATACTTCTCACCTAGGGATCAGCAGTAGGATAATTTGGAGTAAGTCTACACTAAGTATTAGAGAGAGGGAGAGAGAGATCTAGATCGATTGCAACGACCGTCTCTTTGACTTTGCGTCATCACTTATATTACTATTTACGATTTTAGGGTGATTAATTGAATAGTTTTGTAGTTTTATTTTTTTGGTTTTTTTATAAAAAGTTATCCAAATTTGGAATTTTTGGATATTTAGAAATTTATCAGGGTTCGAATTTTCCTATCTGAATATTATCCAGACGAATTCATATTATACAGATATTACCCGGATTCAGATACTATGGAATTTATAAATATTATGGTATTTATAAATATCTCTTATGTAATATACTTAATATATTACATATGTAACTCTGATATTTCACTCGATCGGATGTAGATATTTCTACTTTTTGAAAAATACCCTCTGTTATAAAAAAAAAGATAGTCGATCCATCCATGTTCATCATCTGATAAAAATTTAATGAATTTACAAAAGATTCATTTACTAAAAAAAGATAGAGACATTATAATGAAATATAAAGCAAACGCAAGCGAAATAGAAAGCTTGACACATTTACTTGGAATGCTTCCACTATCTTCTCTGAATGTCATAGCTTCGTAGGTTGGCCAACAGTTGACAATAACAAACCCACACAACAACAAGGGCAAAGCGGATTCTTCAAATCTTGTATCTGCTATCAATAATATTCTGGAGAATCCCACAATGAAGGCGACCAAACTCATCAAGGCAAACAATCCCTCTTTTGTTATAAAATATTTTTTCATACATCTTTCAAATAAAAATTAACACTTAAATCCCTTATATCTTAAATCCCCAAATCCCCTATCATCATGGTATTTCTTGTTTTTTGGACTTGGAATTAAAAAGCTGATGAGTAAAAATGAATGTTGAATTGTTGATTATTTCATTTAGTTAATTAGCAAAATTAAGTATAATGACTAACAGTTCTCTTAACTTTAATATTTTTATCAATATGTTTATTTATATTTTGAATATTCATTTTTATAAGTTTTTATAATCGATTTTATAAATAGATAATGCCAAAAATATATTTTTAGTATAAAAAAAATTCGCCATCGACCGGGGATTTCTGGATACGTCGCTTTTTATTGTCGAAAATAAACGATGAAATTTTAATCATCATGATATCCGTAGAAATAGGTTTTTTGTGTGGAAGAGAAGGATTAGGAGACGGGATTAGAAATTTAAAGCATTGGTTGTGTGGCTTTATTCATTTGTTTTTATAGAAGAAAAAATTCTATCATTTTCTATCATATTCTTTTCTATCATCATTCATCACGAAGAAACAAAATGGGAACTGTAGATTGCGATCATCAAATCAGCGACATCAACAATCTCGATCTGGAACAAAAGATCACGATGACAATTGGAGATAAGGTGAAGTCTGATCAAGTGAAGGATGTTGTTGTAAGCGACAGAGGGTCTCTCTCAGCTGACAAAGAGAGCAACGAGGAGGAGAAAAAAAGGAATCTGGGCAAGGAGAAGGAGAATGAAAAAGCTGATGATTCGATCACAGTATTGCCAATCTCAAAGTTGAATCCTTTGGAAGAGGAGTTTGTTCCCCGAAGGATTATTCGCTGGAACTCTGGCAAAGTTGTTGTTTCCAATGTTGGTGATTCTAGTACCAGTGTTGGTCTTAGTGATCATAGGAGGCGAACCAATAGCAGAACAAGTTTGGCACAACGTGAAGAGAGAATCAAAAGGACTATTTATGTATGTGATATCGATCTATATATCTCTGAGGATTATCTTGCATCAATGTTTTCAAAATGCGGTCCGGTTGTCGATTATCGTATAAGCATCGATCCTAGTTCTATCCGTCGCATTGCTTTCGTAGAGTTTACTGATGAAGTGAGTACTGCTGCTGCCCTGGCCATGAGCGGAACAATTATTGGTTTCTACCCAATCAAGGTTCTCCCATCAAGAACTGCTATAGCACCTGTTAATCCAACATATTTGCCACGCTCTGACATCGAGCGGGAGGCCTGCAACAGAACTATTTACTGCAAAAATATAGATAAAAATATCACTCAACCTGGTCTCAAGGATTTCTTCCAATCCGTCTGTGGTCAGGTGGCTCAGTTGAAACTTCTTGGAGACGGCCATTTTCCAACTCGTATTGCTTTTATTGAGTTTGTGATGGCTGAAAGTGCAGCTGCAGCATTAAACTGCAATGGAGTCATGCTTGGCAATTGTAGCATAAGAATAAGCCCTTCAAAGACTCCCATTCGGATCCCTGCTGTTCGTCGATCCAACAGAAATTGAATTATTTTCAATGAGTGATGATACCCCCTGGTCCATCAGACCAGACCCATCCCCGAACAGGCCTACTTGACCAGGGGAGTATCCAGGGGGGGGGCAAGTGTCCCTCCTGAAATTTGAAAAAAAATAAGGACCTAAATGTAATACAAGTTTTTATAGGAGGTTAAATGCAATTTTCACAATATATTAATATTTTTTAAGGGTTAATATATAAATTTCACAATATTTAATATATTCTATTCCCCTCTCCCCCCTTCTCACCCCCACGACCCATTTATAAATCTTCATAAATCTTCTCCCCGTCGTCCCCGTCCCCGACCATCCTTAATCTTCTCCGGGAATCTCTTCTTCACGGTTGTTGCTTCCTTGCTGGAAATCTTTTCTCCGGGAACCCTATCTGGAAATCTCTTCAGTCTTCTCTGGTATTTATTTGTTGATCTCGTTTCTACATATTATTTGGGTGAAAATTCATTTGGGTGAAAAGAAAATCATAAGAAATGTTTGTTTGATCCTGTTTAATGTTTATACGAAAATCAAACAGGCTGTGGCTAAAGTTTTTTGAATCTTTGCGATGCTCGAGCAATTGGTTCTTGGAAATATTTGTTGAGGTATAATCTTTCTTTCACATGATTTCTCTCTTTTATATACGTAGTTGAAGCATGGTTTTCCAACACGTAGTTGTCCAGGTGTGCCTTCTTTGAGAGAAAATGGACACGCACCCATGATCGAGCCATTGATACCTGTTGAGATGTAATTGGGTATTTGGGTTGCTTAACTATATAGTGCAACTCAATTATATACCAACAATAATAATGTTCCTGAACATATTATATTAATAACCTCATTCCATGTGCAATACTCTTCCACCCAAACCAATTTAATTTATCACTTTGATTTTTTTTGGAGGAATTAAATATTTTATTTGTACTGGAATTAGTAAACTTTAAACTTTACAACCGTTTAGATTTTACTGGAATTGGGTTTTACAAATATTTAATGATGTGTGTCATTGTCGTAGAACATTGAAATAATGTTTAATGTATTTAGAATTTTTATTGTTAATTGAATGAATGTGTTTATTTTTATTTTGAATATTAATTAATATATTAAATATTAATTATTATATGAAATCAATGTATTAAATTTTTATAGGTTTTTATAATCGATTTTATGAATAGATCATGCTAAAATTTTATTTTTTAATTAGTACAAAAAAAAAAATTAACCTTCGGCGAATCTTGCCCCTCCTGTCGGAGAATCCTGGATACGCCACTGCACTTGACCAGTGAAAGAAGACCCGGTCCAATAGGAAAGTATATAAATACCTCTAGGGGTTGAATGTAGAGAGAGGAGAACATTTGTAATATACTTATAATAGATTGTCTGGGATATACTCTGTATCACACCATCAATGAGCTAGCTAGTTTACATATATGAGTTCATCTTTTTGGATTTTTGGACTCATAGCTTTTCTTTTGTCGTTTTAAAAGTCACTACACAGATAAGTGAACTTTTTGTTTGCTTCAAAAAAAAACATGAGAGAAATTAAGAAATGGTTATTGTAAATTTGTAACACCAATGCAATGGAAAATCAGAACTTATCAGAAGTCTAGTAAGAACTGAAGTCATACTAACAAGATTGTTATTTGTTAGTTTGGAAAAAATCCAAAAATCTAACTTTGATAATTGATATTACCGAAAATTCGGTTAAAAAAGATTGCTACTACAAGCAAACCCTAAATCTCAATCGATTTTCCAGCTTCGAAAAGAACATGATAAACATAGTGAAGTTTTGGAACCTGCACCTCCATCTTGACATTCACCAATGAAGTTCCATCTACATAAATATTCAAATAAGTGAGAAATATTATATTCATAGTTTGGAATTGATTGTAGAAATATAATAGACAACTTTACTTGTCACTAATTCGAATCCAATGTTGTGGAATCCCATTTGTTTGATCAATGCTTCTGTAATTCCAAGCGGATAAGATGTAGGTAACCCCACGAATCAACCAAATTTTTTCGGGTCATTCCACCACTTACCAAAGCTTCCATGGTCACTTCTTATAAAATCGACCATGTCTCTTGTGTATGTGACGATGAAGAGAGAGATGTATAACAGGAACCATGGATCTTGAACCTACATGGAATACCGATCAAAACAAGTTTTCATTAGCCTCAATATATGCTTCGATTTATATTTTTTAAGGTTTAGGGTTTTACCTTTGGAAGTAGAATGGGTAATTGATGAACAAGAGGTATCTGTGAGATGATGCCATAAAACACAATTGCGACAAATAAGATACCCCATATGGAACTGTATGTGTATCCCATAGAAAATAACAAAGAACCATGTTTTATACCGTAGATGAAGGTATCATGTTTGGTTAATGCAACTTCAAACAGTCCAACTGTTCATCTCTTAATTAATTTGTATCATCCCGTCGTAAAGTGTAGGAGTAACTTCTCCCAAGAAAGCCGATCTTTTTGGGTTGCAAAAAATGGATCGTCATCCTTCACAATGCAACCCTGTGTAAAAGTTTTTTGTTATTGTGCTCATATGTTGCACCTACTACCTTTTTTGCTATATCTTAAACCTTTGTTGAGCTAATGATTGTCATCGTTGATTTTAAGGTTTCTTTGCAAGTAGGCAATCCGCCATTGTAATGTTATCATGGCGGACTTATGATGGTGGAATAAATCCGCCACTGTAAGTGACATCATTAGACCGCCATCATCATAACCGCCATGATAACCCCATATCCGTCATCGATAATCCGTTATCTATTATTCGACTTCATTTTCCACCAAATGACGGAAATCCGGCATTGAATTTAAAAATTTCACGGGAACTGAAAATTATATGGTGGCGAAAATCCGTCATGTATTATATGACGCGAAAAAAAATTAACACCAATATATCGATGACGATTATTTATATTGATGACGGATTTCAGCCATTTAACTTCAAAACATATGATAGTGGATTTTTTTTCAATTGCAGAAATCCACCATGAAAACCCTCGTAGGCAGACTCGCAAATGTATTGATGGTGGATTTCCGTCATACATTGTTTGAAGAGTTCTTTTTTTAAACATGCACTTAAATCCTGTATTTGAATCGTTTTTTAAATTACAAACAAGATTTTGAAATTAAAATGATGAATTTAAAATTAAAATGATGTTTTTATTTAAATAAAAAATAAGAAAAATTAAATAACATTCGAAGTTTACAAAGTTAAATAAAGAGTCGTACAATCAACATTCGTCCGAAATCGAATCGTCGAAATCTGAAATGGGATGATCTGATTCCAATGCAGACAGTATTAGGCTTGACTTCGAAGTAGACGGAATGTTCGTTAAATTCATTCTGAAAGCCTTGAGTGCTTTAGTCATCTCCAAATATGTGACTTTCATACGAGTTCGTTAAATTCGATTCTTTGTTGACTTTGGACTTTTTTTCTAACTCTTCTTTATGCGCGTTCTGAAAATTAAAACATAAATGAATTTGAAAATTTATGGCTATTCCGAATCGGATTCAAAAGCAACTTTTTTCAGAGTTGCTGGTTGCGGAAGGAAGGGATCGATCTGTTCTGGACGAGCAGGTGTCAGTGCTGGAGGGGTTGGTGCCGGTGCTGGACGAACAGGTGCTGGTGCTGGTTGAACTGGAAGATAAAACCGGAAAGTATCTTGGGGATTGGGTGATGGAGCCCTCTTACGAGGTAATTACTTCATTTTACGTGTTATTTTAACAATCTAAAAAAACATGTCAATTATTAACATATTAATTTCATGCAAATTAATTAATATATAAAATCATGTCAATTGTTAATTAAAAAATTACTACTTTTTATAAAATACAATAAATTAAATAATTTAAAAATAAATTGATTAAATAAAAAAATTTAATTCTTTCAATTATTTTTTAAATTATTTAAAAACATATTAATTCAATGCAAATTAATTAATATATTATAAATTCATGTTACATATTTGTTAATTAATTACTACTTTTTATAAAAAAAATCATTAAATTTAATAATTATTAAACAAAAATAATTTACATTTTTCATAAATAATAACAAATATTATTTTTACATTTTCCATAAATAATATAAAATTAACATACAAATTTCATATTTATTAATATTTCATTATTAACAAATTAATTTCATGCAAATTAATTAAATTGTTAATTAATTACAATAATTTAAATAATTTAAAAATAAAATGATTAAATAAAAAATTTAATTCATATACCACAATATAGCTTACTTCAATCCGATTTTTACTAATTCTCGATTTCTCAAAACCTAAAATAAGCAACAACACAATAATTAATTAAAAAATTATGTAAATTATTTAAAAATATTTAATTAATTATTTAATTAAAACAATTATTTAAATTATTTAAAAAGAGATAATAAAATAATTATTTATTTAAAATCGGTATATTAAATAATTAAATAATAAATTATTTAATGTATTAAACATTAAGTAATTAAATTACTCATTAAATAGTTATTTAAATTATGTAGAAACAGTAATTAAAAAATTAATTAGATAACAATATTTGACAAATTATTTCCAAACAGTAAATAAATTAATTATTTTAAAAAAAAATTATAAATAATTAATTAAAACATTATGTAAATTATTTAAAAACAGTAAAATAATTAATTAAATTTTTTTAAAATTATTTAAAAACAGTAAATTAAATAAATAATTATATAATTAAAATATTTTTAAAATTATTTAAAAACAGTAAATCAAATAATTATATAATTAAATAATTAATTATTTAAAAGCAGTATATTTAATAATTAAATAACTAATTATATAAAGTATTAAAAATTAAGTGATTATATTATTCATTAAATAGTTATTTAAATAGTTTTTAAACAACTCAAATAAAACATATAGAGTACACCTTGATGAATAAACCAAATAACTTTTACATAGACCAAATAAAGCAAATAGAGTATATACCTTGAGTACAAACCAAATAAAACATAGACAGTAAGTAATATTTACAGAAATATGTTTACAGAAATATTTCATACAGCAAACAATATTTAAATTAATTCCATACAAACATCAAGTAAAATTGATTTCATACAGTAAACATTATCCAGTAAAATGATCAGACTATAAACATCAAACTATAGACATTGATGGGGGTGAAACCCGACCAGTACTCCAAGACGCGCAAGCAAGCGCCAAGCGGGGAACTCCGCGGGAAACCGGACCGGAACTCAAGTGTGCAGAGCTCTGCTTCGCTAGGAATCCTTCTTCTCTAAATGACTTGCCTTTAATGAGTGGGGGGTGCCCTCTATTTATAGGGGTTCTTATGGGGGCAATATGATCATTTGGGGCAGTAACCGCCTAACTGCCCAACTGATCAGATTGGGTCCAGGGGTCGACTTTCCAGAGATCGACTTTCTGGGGGTCGACTTTTCCTTGTGATCGACTTTACTCAAAAGTCGAACCCAGGGAAGTCGATCCTCAGGAAAGTCGATCTTCCTAGGATTCGACCTGGGACCTCCCCAACCCTAGAATAGATACCTCCACTCATCTTAGGCTATCCGGACTTCTAGTTGCTGATAGGTTGTAACCGTGTTCGGGATACTGTATCACCAGTACTCCCCCCTCCTCTGCGTATTAGATACTTTGGGATACGTCTTTTAGTACTATGGTCTGTGTGTCGGACCCTGTACTATCAGTATTCCCCCCCTCTCTGCGTGCTGGGATGTGGATTTCTGGTGATGTCCCTGGATGTAAGATCCTCTCTCACCAGTATTCCCCTCTCTCTACGCCTGCGAGATTGTATCTATGCTTCCACGGAGGTTGTCACGCGCTTTTGCCAACTATTGTCCGGTTTGTCCTAGCCGAAGCCTACTCCTTGCACACCTGTCCGGCCTGATTCTCCCGCGGAACCCTGCTTGCCCACCTTGACGCCTTGCATGCGCTATCCTTGAGCCCTGTTTGGGTTCTCTTCCCTGTGGCGGGTTTTGAGAGTACCCGACCCCCTCCTTTTGTCCGCCTTTCTGCGATAGGGGCTGAGTGTGCTTCCTCGTCTACCCACGTTTATCCGTGGGTGAGGACTATTACTTGAATACTTGCCCCCTCCTTTTTTCCGCCTTTCTGCGATAGGGGCTGATTGTGCTTCCTCGTCTACCCGTGTTCATCCGTGGGTGAGGACTATTACTTGAATACTTGCCCCCTCCTTTTTTCCGCCTTTCTGCGATAGGGGCTAAGTGTGACTCCTCGTCTACCTACGTTCATCCGTGGGTGAGGATTTTTCTTGAGTACGTCCTTCGTCTAACCTACGTTCTTCCGTAGGTGAGGTTTACTCTTGGACATTTGCCCCTCTGTCTACATTTTTGTAGAATGGGGTGTGTGTTTAGCCGACGTATCCCCCGTCTAACCTACGTTCTTCTGTAGGTGGGGTTCACTTTTGCCGATGTGTTCCCCGTCTAACCTACGTTCTTCCGTAGGTGGGGTTCACTTTTGTCGATGTGTTCCCCGTCTAACCTACGTTCTTCCGTAGGTGGGGTTCACTTTTGAGTACGTCCCTCGTCTAACGCTACGTTTCCGTAGGTGAGGTTCGCTCTTTGCCGCTGTGTTCCCCGTCTAACCTACGTTCTTCCGTAGGTGGGGTTCACTTTTGAGTGTGTCCCTCGTCTAACACTACGTTTCCGTAGGTGAGGTTCACTCTCGCTTTGGATGGGATACGCATTCTGACTCTGTTACCATTAAAACTTTCTCTATCCACGTTCTTCCGTAGGTAGAGTTAATTTGTCGTCCTACTTTGTTACTGCGTCCAGTAATAGTAGGAGTTCAAATATCTTTATATGGCTCAGTTCATTTTGCTGCCGTATCTCCGTCTGAGTTGTGGACTTCCACGATTCCTTAGGAGTATTTCGTGTTACACCCTCCTGTCTTGGTGTGCCTCCGCCACTCCAACTTGTCTGGGTTCTTTTTTCTGCACCCCTTTTATGTGGGAGGAAAAAGTCGATCCCTTGTTGGTTTTGGTCGACTTTTGCTAAATGTCGATCCCCTGTTGAGTTTCCTCGACTTTTGCTAAATGTCGATCCCTTGTTGAGTTTGGTCGACTTTTGTCAAAAAGTCGATTCCTGGTGCTTTTGGTCAAAAGTCGATCCCTTGTGTAAAAAGTCGACCCCCAGAAAGTCGATTTTGCCATTTTGTCCTTTTGTGCTGTCCTAGGGTCTATAAATAGGACCCCTAGGTTCTCCTTTTCCTTCATCCCTCCATGGCTCTTCTTGTGAGTCTCTTTGCTGATTTTATTCAGGGAGAGATTGAGGAGCTGGATCGGATTTTGAATATTCTGGATCCTCGGTCGTCGACCTTGGATCTTCCTTCTCTGCGCCAACTCATTGTTGAGCGGCAGAGTGTTGCTGTTGCTGCTAGGGAGTCCATTTTTGAAGAATGGTCTGGTGGCGATCTTCCGCCTGCCTCTTCTTCTGTTATTCCTCCACGTGGCCGACGTCGGAGGCGTCCCCGCCGCGGTGCTTCCCCGCTGGATCAGGTCCCTCGCCGCTTGCGTCGCCGTATTAATTTTAATTAGGAACCTGTAAAATTTCTCATTCATCATCTTTGTAATTTTGAATAAATATATTTTGCCTTTTCCTTTATTTGGCTTACACCTTTACTTTGAAGTACGTTAGTGTAACCGAAAATTTTTCTTGGTCAATACCATATTCTTTTCCCCTTTTCTGAAGATGTTGATGACTATTGATCCTTTTCTAAAGGTGTCGGATTTTTGACAAGTCGACCTTATTTCTCCCTGGAAATGTCGATGTTGCCCAAAAAATGTCGATCTCACCTTTTTCTGAGGAAGTCGATGACTGCTGATCCTTTTCTAAAGGTGTCGGATTTTTGACAAGTCGATTTCATTTCTCCCTGGAAATG
>LFYR01000069.1:98620-176593 GCA_001185155.1 Zostera marina
ATGTATTCCGCATACTCCTTGATGAATCTCCTCTATAATGAATTGTCCTTCTTCTGTTGAGACACATTTCATTAGAGGTCCGTCGTAGGATTTCTTGTACAGAATATCACCGATTAGGCAGAATCTTGAAAAGGGTTTGCATTTGTCTGCTGTTTTGGAAATGAACCGACTTAAGGCATTGATTTTTCCGTTCAGCTTTTGTACCTCCTTTATTGTTCGAGGTGGTGCTGTTTCTAGTATCGCTGCTATTTTATCTGGATTTGGTTTTATCCCTTTCTGCCCTACATAGAATCCAAGAAATTTTCCTTCTTGTACTCCGAAACTGCATTTGGCAGGGTTTAACCTCATCCCATAATTCTGCAGAGTTTCCAGGGTTTCTTTCAGATCATTTGGGTGCTCATCTGCTTTTTTGGACTTTACCAGAATGTCATCTACATATGCCAGGACATTTCTTCCCTCCTGCTTTTTGAAAACCTTGTCCATCAGCCTTTGGAAGGTTGCTCCTGCATTTCGTAGGCCGAATGGCATGACTTTGTAGCAATATGTCCCTCATTCTGTGATGAATGACGTAGCCTCTTCGTCATCCTCTTTCATTAAGATCTGATTGTACCCTGAATGTGCATCCATCATAGATAGCAACTCATTTCCTGATGCTGCATCTACTAATCTGTCGATAGATGGGAGTGGGTAGCTGTCTTTTGGACATGCTTTGTTGAGATCTGTGAAGTCTACACACATCCTCCACTTCCCATTAGATTTTTTGACCATAACTGGGTTTGCTAACCACTTTGGATATTTGACTTCCCGGATGTGCCCAGCTTTGATTAATTTATCAATTTCAGCCTGTGCTGCCTCCTTTCTTTCAGCTGCGAGTATTCTTCGCTTCTGCCGTATAGGAGTAAAGCTACTGTCTATGTTGAGCTCATGGCACGTTATAGTACGCTGTACCTGTGAGGGTGCCTCCCCTTCCCATACGAACGTGTGCACATGGGTTTCTAATAGTTGCAGTAGTGACTTTTTTAACTCGGAGGATAAATATGTCCCTATCAGGACTCCTCCTTTTGAGAGTTTGACTTCCTCAACTTGATTGGATGAGGTTGTGTCTTCTTCCTCCTCTCTTTCTTGGATGTACAGGGTTACAGGTTTGGCTATTTTAGTTGCCTTCCTGTACGAATTTCTGGAGTCTTTCTGTGGTCCAAAAACTGTTGCCATTTTGCCATCTTTTCCTGGGTACCTGAAGCATTGATGGTAAGATGACGGTATCGCCTTGAAACCGTGAATGCTTGGTCTGCCCAAGATCCCATTGAATGGGGAGTCTATATTGACCACGATGAAGTGTGTTGTGCGTGATACTCTCCCGTTTCTTTTTCCCAGGGATATATGTAGATCGATGGCTCCTACTACTGTGGCCTTTGTGTTTGTGAACCCATAAATGGCTTCCTTGGCCGGGGTTAGCTGATCCACTTTGTAGCCCATTTTTTCGAACACAGCTAGGTATAGTATATCTACTGAGCTGCCATTGTCCACCATTACCTTGTTCAGACTTAAATCATCCCCTATATCCACTTGTATTACTAGTGGATCCTCATGCGGGCTGACCACGTTGTCCAGATCTTCCTCAGAGAAGCTTATTTCCTCGCTTGGGTACGATCTCTTCTTAGATTTTGGTACCGTTGTGGTCTGCATTACTTTGCGCGAGTAACTTCTGCTTTCTCCTACTGATCCTCCACCGAAGATTAAGTTAATTACCCTTCTTTTGTGGTCAGTGTCTGAATCGGGACTCCTTGAGCGTTGGCGCTTACCCTTGTTTTTCGGGTCCCTGCAGCCTTGTCGCCCCCTTTCTATTTTATTTATATATTGCTTCAGCTTCCCTTCCTTCACTTGCGTGTCTAAGAAGGTACTCAGCTCCCTGCAATTTTCTGTATTGTGCCCGTAATCCTTGTGGAACTTGCAATACCTGTTCCTCCTTATTCGAGCCTCTTTTGTTGCAGGGTTTAACTCTTCTGGTTGAGGAAACCTTATTCTTCCCTTTTCTTTATTGTAGATTTCCTCTTTTGGAGTAGTGAAAACCGTAAATCCTAAGTCTTTGTACTTTGGATATCTTGATTTTCCAAACTCCTCAGATGTCTGGTAGACCTTTCCGTCGTGCTTTGGCCTCCAGGATGATTCTCCTTTCTGGAATTTTCTCTTTGGTGCTTCATATGCTTTTTTATTGCTTATGGCACCTCTCTCCTTTTCTTTTTCTTTCTCATACTCTTCAGAATTTATGTATTTCTGGGCCTTTGTTAGCAGGTCCTCCATGCATTTTACATTACTGACGTTTAGCTTTATTGCCAATGGCGTGTTCATGTCTAGCCCTTTCGAGTATGCGCATATTGCGATTGTTGTGTTCAGATCGGAGATTTTCTGCATGGCTTCCGTGAATTTAGTTGTATAATTACGGAGCGTATCTCCATTCTGTTTGATTGCAAACAGTGATTCTGTGCCCTTTCTTACTCTTGTGTTTCCACAGTGTTGGGCGACGAACTTCTTTTTTAAGTCCTCGAAACTTGTTATGCTCCCTGGCTGAAGTTCGACGAACCACCTATATGTAGGCCCCTTTAGTGTTCCTGGGAATGCTCTACATAAGATGTCATCCCTTGATGTGGCCTACTGCATTGCTCCCACGAACATATTTATGTGGTCTGCTGGGTCCATTTTTCCATCATAAACCTGGAGCATGGGTAGCCTGAACTTCAGAGGTGCTGGTTTTACCATCAGTGATTTGTGCAAGGCATCCATGCCTACCAGCCAGTTTGGAACCTCGCCTCCTCCTTCCGTGTCTCCCGTGCTTTCTTCCTGTACGGGTTTTCTGAGAAGAGGTTTGGGTTGCTCCTCTGGTTTTCGAGGTAGTGGTGCGCTGGAGTGTGCTGCTCTATGACTTGACACCTCCTGCTGTACCTTGGCCTGCTTTGAGGTTTGAGCTTTTGAATGGTATATTGATGCTTTAGATTTTTCAATATCCTTTATCTTCTCGCTCATTTTTGCTATAGTTTCCTTCATTTTTTCCAGCTCTTCTATGGGCATCTTTACGAACCCATGAGTGGATTCTGATGCAGCAGCCCTTGGTTCCTTCCTGCTTGTGGGTCCCCCCTTTTGAGGTTGTTCTTCCGAAGGTTTCTCCTTTTAAGCAAGGAGTCGGATGGCCTCTGCTATCGCCTGACCTGTGATGTTCAGATTTTCCTCTCCTGCTGAAGCTTGGGGAGTTTGCCCGGGATCACCTTCGGGTTCAGCCTCAGGTCCTGTGGGAGTCCTTTTGTTTTTATTGGCCTTGGGTGGTCGACCCACTGGCCTTTTAGTTTTTGAGTTGTCAGGCTGTTGCTCTGGCGCCTCCTGAGAATTTGCTCCTCCTCCTTGGGAAGTGCTTCGAGTTACCACCATCCTGGAGTGTTCGACTTTTCTTGGGAGGAGTGTTCGACTTTTGCTTGGAGAGAAAAGTCGATCTTCAAAAAGTCGACCCCTAGTGCACTTGGAGGATTCCTTGGAAGTCGATGTCTGAAAGCCTAGCTCCTTGAGGGATCGACTTTTTCCTTGGAAGAAAAAGTCGATCTTCTGAAATGTCGATCCCTTGCTGGCTGATTTCCTCGCAAGACTCCCTAGCTGGCGACTTGGAAAAAAGTCGATCACTTTTTTCGAAAAAGTCGAGGAGCTTTTGTCGTGAGTATCTTTGAATCACAGACGGCGCCAACTGATGGGGGTGAAACCCGACCAGTACTCCAAGACGCGCAAGCAAGCGCCAAGCGGGGAACTCCGCGGGAAACCGGACCGGAACTCAAGTGTGCAGAGCTCTGCTTCGCTAGGAATCCTTCTTCTCCAAATGACTTGCCTTTAATGAGTGGGGGTGCCCTCTATTTATAGGGGTTCTTATGGGGGCAATATGGTCATTTGGGGCAGTAACCGCCTAACTGCCCAACTGATCAGATTGGGTCCAGGGGTCGACTTTCCAGAGATCGACTTTCTGGGGGTCGACTTTTCCTGGTGATCGACTTTACTCAAAAGTCGATCCCAGGGAAGTCGATCCTCAGGAAAGTCGATCTTCCTAGGATTCGACCTGGGACCTCCCCAACCCTAGAATAGATACCCTAACTCATCTTAGGCTACCCGGACTTCTAGTTGCTGGTAGGTTGTGACCGTGTTCGGGATACTGTATCACCAGACATTATATAAACATCATATAAACATCAAACTATAAACTATAAACAAGATTAGAAATGATGTATAATTAAACCTATAAACATCAGAATAAACATAAACATACGAAGATATGAAGAGAAGATATAAACATATGAAGATTAAAAATAAATATCAAGATCAAAAAGAATAAAAAAAGAATAGAAGATATGAGAAGAGAAGAGAAGAGATGAGAAGAGGATATATACCTTCAAGAACCGGCATGGACGGAAGGGTAAGAGGGGGCAGTTAGGCGTTCGGCGGTTCTGTCGATTTAAAGATTGTTGTGTATTCCCCATTTTGTCGATTTGGGGTTTTATTAAACCCCAATCCTTTCATGAAGGATTTCCACTATAAAAGGCATGTTAAGTGCCGCCATGTAAGACGGAAAAGTCCGCCCATCGTCTGACAAGTAAATCGATCATTTCTCCATCGGATAATCATACGCCATCACCGAGAGAGCTGTGTTGACCACACCAATCGGTGGCTCTTTATACAGGTCTTCCGTGCATATAAACACGTCCATACCTAGTAGTTCCTTCAATGGAATGAAAACCAAAATAGAAAATCAATACACACACATGTACGTACACGTGCCAAAGTTTTAAAATGAAAAGCTTAAATACTTTGATCGGCAATAGTTCTGGATATGTTTGGCGATGAATAGGCCGTTGTTGGTACCAAGGCTCGTCCAGACTAACTATGGGCCGAACAGATAACAAGGCCCAGGAGGCCCATGGAGGTTTCCTATACATACCTCCCATGTTCCAATAAGGGAGGGGTTGAGATTTATTGAGAGGAGAATACTAGAGAGTTGTGTGTGTGAGCCCCCTAGTGCGAGCCCACACACCATCAGCTGCCAATGATAAGCTTGATTAAGCGCCCACATGAAGGCAAGAACGGCGTCGGCAATGAAGAATGAGAGAGTGAGAGTGGAAGGAGATCATTGTCGTCGAAGATAGGAGCTGAAGGTAATGGTGATAGAAAAGTGTAATGATCCCAAAGGTGTACACGACAGCATAGATACGATTAAGTTGAACTAACGGATCGATTTTAAAGGTATGGAGTGGCAGAGTATTGGAATTGAGAAAGTTATCAACACAATCAAGCTTTCGATCGTATTAGTTTGAATCACCAAAGATGCAATTGAAACAGTAAAAAGTAATATTTCCATACACCACTTGTTTGCTTATATAACCATTATGATTAGTTACTAACTACTATATAACTAAATTAGTTAATAATTATTTTCTGTTTCCAACACGCTGTCTCAAACCGGCGAACACGGTTGGACGAGTTTGGGTTTGAGCTGAAGAAACGCCTTTGGTTGAAGTAGTTTGGTCAACACGTCGACCTTCTGTAGATTACCTGCAATGTGACTAACTTTTACTATTCCCATCTCAGGCTTTTCCCATATAAAGTGAAAGTCCATAGCGACAATGCTCATTTTGTTGTGACACACCGGGTTGTTAGCTATAAAACTTGTCTCTTGATTATCACTTAGAATTTTCGTTGGTAGTGAAACTTGAACTCCTAACTCAGACAGTAAAGCTCTTATTCCTTCCGTTTCTTCGACCGTCGTGGTTACCGCTCTGTATTCGACCTCCAAACTTGATCGTACTAACGTTATCTGCTTCTTCGAGGACCATGCCACCAAGGTTCTGCCGGCATATATCAAGTAATATGTATGGCTTTTACGGTCTACCAGATCACCGCCCCATTCTACATCACAGTAGCCTGAGATACTGAAATCCTGAACCTTGTTTAACGTTATTCCTAGATCTATACTTCCTGATAGATATCTCAACAATTTCTTCATTGCAATCCAATGACCTGATTTGGGGTTATTAAGAAATTGAGACAATTTATTTACCGTGTATTGTATGTCGGGTCGAGTCAGTGTAAGATACTGTAATGACCACGAGGTATTTCCCCTTCATCTGCTATTTCGTTATCCTTAGCCGGAAAATCTCCACGAGGTAACATTGGCGTTTTCGATGGTTTTACGTTTACGAGACCGTAACTTTCCAGCATCCTTAACAGATATTGTCGTTGTGACAGTCTCAGACCTTCCTTTTGTTCAATGAACTTGTATTCCAAGGAAGAAGCTCAAATTCCCCAATTCCTTGATAGAAAATTCTTCTCCAATCTTGGTAATCACGGATTGTATAATCCTTGATGATGATCCTGTTACAACAATATCATCAACATACGAAAATAAAAATACCATAGTCGTTGTATATGAATAAAGATGGGTCTGAATAACTTTCTTCGAACCCAATTTTAACCAAGAAATCGCGTAATCTTCTATAGCACATTCTCGGAGATTTCTTTAAACCGTATAATGATTTCTGCAAAAGACACACGTGATCCGGATTTTCCTTGTCCTCAAAACCTGTTGGTTGTGTAACAATAATCTTCTCATCCAAATTTGTATGTAGAAAAATGTTCGAAACATCGATCTGCTTGAGCGCCCAATCTTGGATAATTGCTATTAGTAACACTACTCTGATTGAATTGGCTTTGACTACAGGACTAAATGTGTAATTGTAATCACTTCCTTGCATTTGTTTCATTCCATTAGCCATCCATCTCGCCTTGTAGCGTTGAATCGATCCATCCTCGCCTTGCTTAACCTTGAACACCCATTTGGTATTAATTGGTAACCGTGGAATAAGCCTCCAGGTTTGATTTCGAACGAGGGCCTCAGATTCATCCTTCGTGGCCGACTTCCAGTGTGGTTGTGATAACGCTATTTTAGCTGATCTTGGTACCCCCCCATTGATCAATGGTAGTCAATAACCTGTACTTTGGATTTGGCTTATGGACTCCCATCATTGATCTAGTAATAATTTTCTATACTTATGATGATGTCTCTGCGGTGGTCGTAGTCTCTCCGTCGCCGACATCGATGACTTCATCCAGAACTGTATTTGTTACATTTTGTTCATCCCATTCTGTGTCTAAATCATCAGTTGTCGGATCACCTAAATTATGTATCGGATCTTGAATATCGGGCATCGGATCTTGCATATCGGTCATAGGATCTTGCACATTGGAGATTGGATCGTGAAAATCAGGTATCGGATCATGTTGATGCAGAGGTAGCTCCGTGTTAATGTTTTGTTGACTTCGTGGGTTGATCATCTGAATGAACATCGGAGACTCTTTTTGCCGATGATCGGATCTCTTGCGCTGTCAAGCTTGAACTTAGAGAAAAATCCTCCTCCAAGAATAGAACGTTCTTGGATATGTAAACCTTCTTTCCGTTGGGATCAAGACACATGTACCCATCGTGTTGTTGAGGATACCCAATAAAAATGCATTCAGACGATCTATCCTTTAGCTTATTCCTTCGGTGATGACGTAGACAAGGGAAGCACCGGCAGCCGAAGACTCTAAGTTTCCCGTAATCTGGAGCTTTCTTAAATAAGGCTTCCATCGGGGAGATTCCTTGAAGAATTCGGCTCGGGTTTTAATTATACAAGGTTGTTTCCGTGAGAATTGCATACTCCCAGAAATTTTTGGGCAACCCGACGTGATGAATCATTGTAAGAACTGTGTCAATCAAGTGTCGGTGCCGTCGTTCGACCGACCCCATTTGCGGGTGGTCATATGGACATGAAAAGCGATGAGTTATTTTGAAATCCTCGAGTTTCTTGGTCAGACTTTGGTATTCGCCGGAGGCTTTGGAGTCCACGACGCACGCTCTACGTCAATGTACCTGCAGAAGGGGAGGGGAATCGGCGACTCTCTTGGGAATAGGCGATTCGGGCTCCCTGGATTGCTCTAGTGTGGTGTGTCAAGTGGGAGTGACCTGAGGGTAGAGGTCCCCCAAGGACCCCTTTTATAGGGTTCTGGGGGACGTATCCCCATTCATTAGCGTGGGGCCCACCCCATTAAGGTATCCTATTGAAAGGTGCCTTAATGACGTGGGCCCACCCAAGTAACGGCTGGGAGTCGGCGACTCAGGTATGGGAATCGCCGATCCAAAGGTTCTGTCGCCGACTCCCCATGAGCCAAGTGGCAGTCTACCAGAACTGACCACGAGGCCTAGAGTCAGCGATTCACCCCTGGAGTCGGCGACTTGGTAGTCCCAGTCGGCGACTCCCAGGTGCTGCCTTGAGTATTTGACGTAGACACTTCTTCCAAATTCGTGGAACTCTCTGGGGGTCCGGCATAAAGCGACGGAACCCTAGTCCTTGTCGAAGGGTGTTGCTGGGAGTGACTGACGTGATCAGGCATGTCTCGCCATGTTTGCAAAGATAATATTCGAAGTCCAGTTTGTTGTTTAATCCATATTTTGAATTTTAAAAATATTTCTGTCACTTCCGATTTTCTTTTCATCATAAAGACCCAATTAAAATTTGTTGCAGCGACAACGAAATTCAAATAGAACCTACTATCATTAACTGAATTTACAGGCGATGAACCCCAAATATCCGAAAAAATCAATTGCAAAGGAAAATAAGAACTGACACTACTTTTGCGAGGAAGGTTATGCGATTTTTGTATTAGACGTGATTTTCATTTGGATATCTCTTTACAATCTGAAAAGGATGAAATTACAGATTCTTTGATTAACTTCTTAACACTCTGTTTATTGAGATGCCCCATTCTCAATCGCATACCATAATCTTCCTTCAACCGCCTCAGTTGTTAATGCCTAATGACATTTATTCTTTTCCAGATTTATTCGATATAGTCCGTCTTTTACTCTACCCTCTGCTAGTACTTCATTAGTTTGCAGATCGCGGACCTCCGCCTTCTGTTCGTCAAATTGTACATATACTCTATTGTCATTGCATAATTGTTGTACAGATAAAAGATTTCTTGATGCATCAGGTACTAATAGAATTTCTTTGAGAATTAAATCAGAAGCAATTGATTTACCAATTTTAGTGATTTTCATTGATTCCCCGTTTGTCGTAAGTGATTCTGTTCCTAAATAAGATTTAATATTATCGATATTCTCACCTGTGTTTGTTATATGCACAATAGCACCAATATCTGGATACCAGGTTGTGGATCCTGACCTGGTAACAATGTTGGCATGAGCTGTGGCTGGAGTTGTGTTCAAACCTATAGGAACCAAACGTCTCGTGTGAGAAACTGGAGGAAATCTTTGAAAATTAACTAGATGATAACAATCTCTAGCTTCATGTCCTTTTTTCAAATAAATTTGACATGGATTCTTTGCGTCATTCTTGGCTTTAAACGCCACATTCGTTTCGTTTTTCACCGGAGTTTGGACGAACTGAAGCTCGTGATCCATCAATAGATTCTTCAGCCGTGCAAAGGTCATCATGTGATCAAACCTTGGGGTGATCGAGATGATAGTCAAAACCTAAACCACCCAATGTGATTAAGATGATATGTGAATCCCTAATTTTTTCTCCCGCCATCGCAAGCCTGTCTTTAGCCATCGAGATCTTCTTGAGGTATTCTGCAATGGTTGAATCATTTTTCCTGATATTCTGTAATTGAAAATGAAGATGTAACACCCTTATTTTCGAATATGAAGAATACAACTCGTTCAAGCATTTCCACACTTGTGCAGAAGTTGTCAACGCCAAGACTTTCAGTAATATTGACGATGAGAGCGACGTCAAGATCCAACTCAGAATGAGCTGGTTCTGTTGTTCAGCGACGGAACCCAGAGTAAGCTTCTTTTTGTCGTCAACATAATCAAAAAGCTGATAGCCTCGTAGCACAGCAGAAAAATATACTCTCCAACTGAGAAAGTTCTCTTCCTCTAGTGTTATGCATTTGATCTGCTTCATGATAATCTTTTCTCCTTTTGCAGATTCAGATAGATGTGCAGTGGAATTTGGATCTTGAGCGGAAGAAGAAGAAGAAGAAGAAACTCCCCCACCTTGCGATGATACCATATTGGAATTGAAAAGGTTATCAACACAATCAAGCTTCCAATTGTATTAGTTTGAATCACCAAAGATGCAATTGATACAGTAAAAAGTAATATTTTCATATACCACTTGTTTGCTTATATAATCATTATAATTAGTTACTAACTACTATATAACTAAATTTATTAATAACTATTTTCAGTTTCCAACACAGAGCTTGGGCAATGCCCGAGTGATTTTTCATTTTTTTTTACTCTTCCCCCTTGGTAAGCTAGTCATGTAATGGATCCAACCGGAAAGCAGATAGCTACAAAATAATAAATATAGTAGTTTTTGTTGCAATAATTAATCCAGCGTTGAATCAGATCGGATCGGATAGATAGATAAGGTAGATCAAATCCCGATAAATAATTAACAAATGAATATTTAATTTGAAAACAAACATTTCATAGGTAAGGCCGGGATTGATGAAGCTTTTTCTTACATCAAGCTCATCTATTTTTCTTACATCGGGATATGTGTTGATAAATTTATATAGTGTAAACTTTTCCTGACAATATCTTGTTGATATTTTCTGTGAGCGTTTCATCTCCATCATTTATTTCAGCACATGGAGATACGAGAGACATTCACAAACCCACTCAAATACTCATACCAAAAAAAATCACATAATCCAAACCATTCCCTCTCAAACCATTGCAACTTATAATCTAAAAAATTAGGTCATCTGGTTTTATTTGTAGAATCGTTTTTGTCTATCAATTGTCTTATAAATGATAGAGGAAAGACTCTAATGATACGTATGGTGTCAAATAAAGCCCGGCTCGATGGGCTCGACTCGGGCTCGCGAGCCCAACGAGCCGAGCTTGAGCCTCATGTCCAAGCTCTGGCTCGGCTCGTTAAGCTCATGAGGGCTAGTTTGTAAGTATGTAAAATATAAAAAAAATATTAAATTTACAAAGAAAAAAGGTGTAACATAGTTTGTAAAAGGTTTGTTTAATATTTGAGAAGTCATGTGTTCGATCCCCCATGTCTTCAAATAATTATTTCATTTAATTCGAACTCAGAAAGTATAAAAAACTAAAAAAATATTAAGTTTAGAGAGAATGGAGGTGTAAAACATAGATAGTAAAATGTTTGTCAAGTATGTGAGAGGTCCCGTGTTTGATTCACTATGTCTCCAAGTAAAAATTTCTTTTAATTCTTGAGCCTGGAAAATCTCTGACGAGCCCGAGCCCAAATGATATCTTAACGAGCCGAGCCCGAGCCCGAGCCCGGCTCTATAAGCAAAAGCTCGGTTCGGCTCGTTTGACACTCTAATGGTACGTATTTAAGTATCAATATTTTGTAAAAAAAATTATTCATTACTAATTTATTTATTGTTTATGATAGTCTGTAACTGATGATACCATCGGCCCACTATAAATATTAATTTCAATGGCATATACACTGAATTACTCTGTTTATGGGAGAGATTGTGTGACTTCCCGATTATAAAACACTCACAATTCAGTTTCGCGACACCACTGGAATGTATATACTTATTCCTAATTAAAATGTTTATTGTCTGGTCATGAAGATGATCCAGGCGTTGATGCCACTTCTCCTTAGAAACCACCTCACTCGGCAAAGCTTGAGGAGCACCACTCATCCTCATAGACAGACCATATAAGCCATCCTCCTGCTTCCCTTGAGCCAATACTTTTTGAGTAATTCCCGATCGCAAATTGTCACCTTCTGAGCATCAAATTCAACACGCACATTGTTATCATTGCACAATCTATTCACTAAAAGTAGATTTTTAGAAGCTTTTGAGATTAGCAAAACATCATTCATATAAAAATTATGACCAGAAGCAGAACCCAACGAATTTCCCGAATGAGAAATTTTCATCGAGTTACCATTTGCAGCTGTAATAGAGACGTGTCCACGATATGGAGAAGAATTTGCGATGTTGTTACTTGAATAAGTGACATGCATGTGATGATGCTTCGGATTCGGGGTACCACATTGTCATTGCTTTCCTGGAATATGCAGAATTCGCCGACGAATTCTTGGTCGATACCAGACCAGATGAGGAGATTTCTCAGCCATGAGTGGCTGGAAACTTGGAGAAATTCACACGGTTATAGCAATTAATTGCTCCGTGTCCCTTCTTGGAACAGATTTGGCAAGGAACCTTGTTTCCATACCTCCGATCGCAATTATTTGATGACTTTGCTACTGAATTCGCCTCATTGGAGACCTCGTCCCCTGATGCGTCTCGTGATAATTCAAAATCCATCAACAGATGTTTGAGGGTAGCGAATGTCATGATGTGATCGAACGAGTCGTCAATGATGTAACTATCGATTCATAGCCATTTCCAAGACCGCCTAATGTGATCAAAATCATCTGTGATTCCTTCATCTTCTCCCCTATTGTGCAGCTATCATATTTTTGGTGATGCTCACCTTCTTTAGATACTCGCTCATACATAGGGACCCCTTGCGCGATGTTTGTAATTGATACCTAAGGTACAGCAGACGCGTCTCAGATGCAGACGCAAATAGTTGATGAAGCGATCCCCACACCAACGTGGATGTGTTGAGCAATCGATGCAACCTGCGACAGTATAGACGGAGATAGTGCCGTGAAGATCCAGCTCAAGATGAGCGGATCTTGTTGCTCCTCTTGCGAATCGACGACCAAATCGATCTTCCTTTCAACAAATTTCATTAGCTTATGTCCTCATAACATTGCCGAGAACTGAGCCTTCCAATTGAGATAGTTGTCGCCATTGAGAACGACGTACTTCACTGATTTCAACATCACAAGCTTGTGTGATCCTTCGCTTGACGAACTCGATCATATCGCTTAGACTAGTTTTCGCGGAAGTCGACCCAGAATCTGAAGATGATGAGTTCTTCTCAAGTGATGATACCATATAGAGAATAGAGTCTTAATCTCAACAGATTGATATGATTCGTTATCTTATTAGTCACATATCATAGTATATTTATACTGTTACATTAATACTAACTTCCTTAATTAGATGGTGTATGATCCTAACAAATCCGTACTTAACACGTAATTAGTTACAACATTATTAATAGCTAATTACTGTTGCTGATAACATTAACTAAAATAAGAGATGGGCATTATAACGAAATATAAAGCAATTGCAAGCGAAATAGAAAGTTTCACACACTTTCTTGGAATCCTTCCACTATCTTCTCTGAATAGCATAGCTTCATAAATTGGCCAACAGTTGAAGACAACAAACCCACATAACAACAAGGATAAAGCAGAATCTTCAAATCTTGTATCTGCCATCGATAATATTCTGAAAAATCCCACAAAGAAGGCAACCAAACTCATCAAGGCAAACAAACCAAGTGAGACCATAAATACCGACTCCACTCCAAAGTCGAAAATTCCTTTTTTGTACCTGTAATTTGCATCTTTGTCTGTAACTTTACTGGTCACTTCGAATCCAATGTTGTAGAATCCCATTTGTTTGATCAATGCTTCTGTAATTTTAAACGGATAAGATGTAACCCCACGAATCAACCACATCCTCTGGTCATTCCACCACTTGCTGAAGCTTCCATAATCACTTCTTAGAATGTCGACCATGTCTCTTGTATATGTGACCATGAAGAGAGAAATGTATAATAGGAACCATGGATCATGTACCTACATGAAATAACAATCAAAAGAAATTAAAATTCAATTCGGTGCTTGAATTCGTATTTAGGGTTTAATTAAGGTTTAGGGTTACCTTTGGGAATATGATGGGTAAATCGTGTATAAGAGATATCTGTGGGATAATGCCATAAAACATAATTGGGACAAACAAGATACCCCATAAAGAAAGGTGTGTGTACACCATAGCAAATAACAAAGAACCTTTTTTTATAGGGAAAATGTTAGAAATACCCACCTAAGATAGGTTGGGAGTTAAAAATAACCACCTACACATTTTCTGACAATATTACCCTTATAATTAAATCAAAATTACGGATGTGCCACTGGAGTAAAAAACGGGCAGAAATTAAAAATGAACGGGCACCTCACTTTTTTGACCATTTTACCCTTACTTTTTTTTAAAATTTCCTTTCACATGCCACTGTCGAGTACTGTTCAAACCTTAGAGCTTTTGAAAGAAATTTGTTATCGAGGATTGTTTGGATCCACTAGATATCGAAGTTGAAGGAATCTTTTCTTTCCTCTTCATCTTATTTCTGGAAGTCGATCCTCTCTTTTTCTTTTTGGACGATTTTTTTATAGAAATGGAAGCACTTGTCTTGCTCAATTTTTTATCTACTAAAACATGTTTTATACTGCGTTGGTGATTTACAGTGGGACTAGAACAGACGATGATGTTATTATCAGACGAACTTGTGTGGAAAACGGGTGTGATGTCACAATTTGCTTCTTCAAAAAGTTGTGTTTCGTGTTCGTAAAATTCTGAAACAGCCTCCACTATATCACCACCAGAGAATGTCAATAAAATTGCGATTTGGGTCCGTGTAACCCATGGGGGCAATGAGCACCGTAACTCTTCTAGTCTTTCTTCCAACTCCTTGTTTGAAATGCTTGTGTTTTGTAAACAGACTTCAAGCTTCGAATCCTCATCGTCGTCCTCTAATTGAGTGGTGGGGGAATGTATGGTGCTTATTCTCTTATTCAGTTCTGGTTTAAAATCACAACCGTGGTCAGAATTGATGAATGTCGGATCATTCCCTTCATTTTGTCCAACTTTCATCACATTTCGCCGGAACCCACCCAAGAATTCATGTTTAACTGGAAGCCCATCCTGGCCATCCACCGAAGAAACAAAATGACTTTGCATTGCAATAGTAGTAATAATAGGAAGAAATTGCGGGTTTTGTCGACAAGGGAGGAAGGGAAATGAAAAAGTGTAGAGGAGGGGATCTGGTCTGGACGAAGAAAAAAAGGAGGGGGGGGGACGTACCTAGTCTGACGATGTCGAAGGAAAACAGGAGGCGGGTGATAATCGTCGGGATGCTGTCGGCCTGAAGAATTTAGAAGGGGAGAGGGAACCAGACTGAGAACGAAGATGGGATTTCTGGATTGGGGAGAATGGGTATTTGGACGGGTAATTATAACGGATTATACCAACGGGCAAATTAGGAAATTGTTAGGAAATTTACTAATAAAGGGCAAATTAGGAAATTTTAAAAACTAACACACCCTAACCACCTGCCACCTAGGCTTGGTGGGTAGTTTTGACCACCAAGCCATCTTAGGTGGCTATTTTTAACACTTTCCCTTTTTTATACCGTATGTGAAGGTGTTGTGCCTCGATAATACAACTTCGAATAATCCAATCGTCCATCTCTTCATTTGATTCAACCCGTCGTAAAGTGTAGGAGTAACTTCTCCCAAGAAAGCCGGTCTCTCTGTGCTACAATAGATGGATCGCCAACCCTCACAATGCAAGATAAAACCCGTATAGAAGTCTTCTGTTAGTGAACCATATCGAAATCCAAACTCACAACCCCATTTGGTATTGTGCTCATATGTTGCGCCAGCTACCTTATTTGCTAAATCTAAAACCTTTGTCGAGCTAATGATTGTCATCGTTGATTTTAAGGTTTCTTCACAAGTAGGCAATATTCCTTCAATCGCACGTCGTTGGAAAAATGTGTTTGTGCCTACGTAATTTGGACCTTTTGTTCCATTCATCCCCAAAAGATTGTACGAAAATATTCTCGTATATTCATTTCCATAGATATCGCTCTCATTGATCCCTCGAAATCTCTGTGGAAATTGGACGTAGGCGAGATTTTCAGACATTGCTTCATCGAGGAGAAAACACATTGCTCTCCGAGGCGTGATTGGATCGTTGGAAATCATATCACAATCCAGTGTAAGAATGAATGGTGCATTTGTCATCACCTTTGAAACCCGCAGCTGTGGATCGATATATAAAAGGCAGCCATTTAAATCTAAGTAATTAAGAATAATAATATGCAGTTGGATAAATCATCAATTAAATTTGTAGTAATTATATTTGATCTCACCTTTATATATATACTAATAATTAAATACATACCAAAGCATTAAGTGAACCACCCTTGAAATGATGATGAACAGATCTATGCTTCTCTCTTGAGATATAAATGAGGTTTGGCAATGGCTGGTCTGTGATATCTCTGTCTTTATTACTTTCCAACAAAATTTGAATCACAGATGGATGTTCTTGACGTGTGAATCTTTCTTGTTTCCATTTTTGGAAAACAATGTGTTCTATTTCAGAGTGTAAATGGTGTTCTTCAACACGACCATTCATCATTACAGCTTCTACTTTTCCTTTCATCTTTTCGTAAAGAATCTTGAATAAAATATTCATAATGTATAATTGTATAAATAAGATTAAAATAGGTAGTGGTAATATAAAATTTAAAGGTCAACTATGTAAATTTAAATTTTACAATAATATACATATTTAATTTAAACGATTGATATATCAAAATCGAAATTTGAATTCGTCTATACCAAATTATGATTCGAATTTCAAATATTTATATACAGACCTATCTGAGATATCATTTATAAATATTTATCTACCTATGATATCTCAGTTCAACTTATAATTAAAAAATAATTATGATATCTCAGTTCAACTTATAATTAAAAAATAATTATGATATCTCAGTTCAACTTATAATTAAAAAATAATTAAATGATCTCAGTTCAACTTATAATTAAAAAATAATTAAATGAAGTGATGGTTAAATCACCAATGGAGGGTGAAATCACTCATATTTTACAAAATATCTCAAATAACATTTCTCACTAAAATCTTGTCAAATATATATTTAGTTCATATAATTTTATATAAGTTGGGGAGGGGGGATTTATTGTATAGTATAATTAAAGTATCGAACTTGAGCCTAAGGTCTAGGCTCGTTAGACTAACGATCTAGTTGAACCCGAGCTTGAACTAATGAAATTGAGCTCGTGAATAATATTATATAATATTTTTTCATTAAAATTTCACAAAGAAGTTTAAATAGTTAATTCTGTTAAATATTATGTGAAAGTTCTTGAATTTGAATAGAGGTGAGAACGAGGCAGGTTAGTTAGTGGACCGGTTAAAGGGTTTGGACCCGGAGACCCCTCCGGACCCGGCCAGTTAGTGGCCCGGGTCCAGATTAGCCAGACTCGGTTGATCCGAACCCGACTATTTTAAATGTTAGATAAATATAAATACAAATATTTTAGTAAGTTAGGGTTTAAATATAAATATTTTAATATATATGGTATAATATATTAGTAACTTAATAGTTAAATATAAATACACCAATATAATATTATAGATTTAGACTAATTAACTCTTATTTAATTAGTTTTTAATTTATTACTGTTTAAACTTTCAAGTTGTTTTAATTTATTAACTATTTTTTATATTTAATTATTTATTGTTTTTTTAGGTAAATTAAAAAATTCATTTTTTGGATCCAGACCTGGATTTTTTATGGGTCGAGTCCAGACAATTTCCTTCTAGACTTGGACCCGACACAGCCCCGGGTCAACTTCATGGGATCCATTTACAGGTTAATCCTAATAATCTATATCTAATATAATATAAAAAATTGTTATTTTTAAAACCAAGGTGACCCGCTCGTTTCGTTCCCCGAGCCAACCTGGGCAAAATGTTAAAAATAAACATAATATCTGTACCTAATCTGGTTACCACTGGGGCAACTTGCCTCATTAAATTATTTGTAAACTGATATTTTAAAAAGACTTATCAAGTTCTGAGCTGAGCTTAATTGGTCCGAGAGAGTCTAGCTTTAAGTTATAGAGCTAAGCTCGAGTCGGAACTTTGGAATTCCTTATCGAGCCGAGCTTAAGATCGAAGAATTCCTAATATCAAGCTTGAACTTGACACCTTAATTATAACTTATAAGTTTATATTGTAATGCATTAATTGAACTCACCTTAATGTTGTGGTGGTCGTGGTTGTCGTTAGCCGTCTTTGAATCGAAGTAAACATCTGGGGATCTCATCATGATATCATTCATTTTACAAAATGGTATCCAATGCTTTGCAAACTTTGCAGCTTCCATGAAGGTGAATAATGTGAGATCCGATCCACCGTCGTCCGACAAGTAAACCGATAGTTTCTCCATCGGATAATCATACGCCATCACTGATAGTGCGGTGTTCGCCACACTCATCGGTGGCTCTTTAAATGGATCTGATGTACATATGAACACATCCAGACCGGGTAGCTCCTTCAATAGCATATAAACCAAATAGAAAATTAACACACACACATACATAAGCAAATCAAAATCAAAACTTTACTTACCACCGTTGGCAACCGTTCTGGATGCGATCGACGATGAATGGGGCGCCAATAATAAGCTTGATTGAGCACCCACATGACGGCAAGAATAACATCAGCGAAAAAGAATGAGAGAGTGAAAACAAAGGAGAACACGGTGGGAGACGAAAGAAGCTGAAGAGTATGGCGATAGAAGAGCGCGAGGATCCCAACACTATAGACGACAGCATAGATGCGATTGAGATGAACATATCGATCAACTTCAGAGGTATGGAGCGGCAAAACCGGAACATCTCCAGAATGATCTTCCATTTTTTAGCTATTGATTTGCACTTGCAAACAGATAAATAATGCTGGTTTTCATTATTTATTTCTTGAGATAAGATCAGATTGGACGGATCTATATCAAGTTGCATGAGGACATAATTTTGTTAGTTTACATTTATATAGTTTTTTAGTTATTTTACTATTTCATTTCCTGTACATGTGTTAATGTCTTTTGCAATATATATATTATTTTACGTCGTATATTTGTTAGTGTCTTGTGTAGTACATTATTTTAATCATTGGATTAAATATTAATTAACACGATTCGATAAAATGTTAATATAGTCCTCACCATGCTTTCTCCTTCTTTCAGTTCTCAACTCTTTCAGTTCGATAAAATATCTATCTCCAATCCCCCATTTTTCTCCGGTCGTTTTCTCTGGCATGATGTTCACCTGAGAAGATGATTTTTGGTTGAAATTTCCACCGGAATCCACATATGAGCTATGAACTTTAATGTGCTTGAATACAAAGTTTCCACCAGTGTTTTGAGTCTTCCTCTCAACAAAATTCTCGATGGGTTCACTATAAAAAAACCAGCGTAGTTTTGGCGGCAAATGCTGACGGTCAGGACGTCGGTATGCCATCGCCAGAGGTAATGTCGTCAGCTTGGTAATATCCTGACGGCCAGGTCGCTGACAATAAATTGTGGATTTCGATTTAAACGAAAATGAGTCTGGTTATTGTGTACTCACCACCGTTCATGCCCCATATTCACCGGGGAGAGGTCGGTTGGCTGCCCACCTATCGTCACTTCACCAAAATCTGTAATAAGACCACCATTAAACGTGGAATTCCAAGGCGAGCTTATATGACCTATTTTCAGACCAATGCATCCCTTCTAAGGGGATCACAAACTTCAACTTCGTTTCAACGGTTATATTTCCGTTGGTATTTCGTCGAACATGTTTCGATCGGTCATCCTAACCCATGAAATTAGTACCAATCTGTTCATAATCCACCAACGGACCCTCCTGAAACAGATTGAAGAACAGTTGTAAATTCTTTAAACTGTGCAAATAAGCGAAATGGTGGGTTAGGATCATTAAAGCCAAAGCGACAAAATGATCATTAATCTATCAGGGTCAAAGCGACAAGATAGATCTGATTCTGACCAAAACGACAGAATCATACCTGCAAAACAACTAAATTAGTTTAAAACACATATTTTATTAACTAATTGAACTTATCGCGCGATTTTACCTCTCGCGAGATCTTTGCTCAAATGAATCCTCAGTAAATCTGGCCAAAATAACAGATTTACTATGTTCATATTCGACAACTTCTGGTCGGAGCAACAGAAGTGTCGGTATAAGTCCGGAGATCTGATTTTTGTCGATTTGAAGTTGAAAATGAGACAATGAGTGAAAGAAGGTGAGTTTCAATTGCATAATAGTAATTTTAAATTAATCACGAGGCTATTAAGTCGTCAATCAGACGAATTCAGTCTGGATACCTCTGTAATTCGAATTCATTTGGTGTTCGGATAATCTGAATTCGTTGGATTATTATTAGAATCTTCGGTATCTAAATTCGAATTCGATGAAGATATCAATTGACTGACCTAACATTTAGTTTTCAAAATATTCTTTGGATTATGGTTAAGTAAACTAACTGACATGAGTGAGAAAAAAGAACCCGTGAAAGCTATTCCGTCTATAAAGAAGAGATGAGCATGCACAGCCTCCGGTCGTCGGAGAGATAAAAAAATGGCATCCTCCACCGTCGGCATGTTCTTATTCCTAACCCTTCTCCTTACCTCCATTGCTTCTTCTTACAACCTTTTAACTCATCGAACCCTGACAGTGGGTTCTCTCCCTAGTCTTCCGTCGTTATCTCCTCCTTCAGATCAAAGCTTATATTCCAGCTCCGATCTCCGACGATCTAATTCCGTACATCTCGCACTTTACCATGTTGATTCACTCTTCCCTCTCTTATCAAACTCCACGCCTTCTCACTATCTTCATCTCCGTCTTCGACGTGATGCTTCGAGAGTGGAGTCTATCCTCCGTGCCTCTACGTCCAGCTTCAAAAGCACCGTAATCTCCGGTCTTCCTCAGGGAAGTGGAGAGTATTTCACTCGTATTGGCGTCGGAACACCGCCAACTTCCACCGACATGGTGTTGGATACCGGAAGTGACATCGTCTGGTTACAGTGCTCTCCATGTCATAAGTGCTACAACCAATCCGACCCTGTTTTCAACCCTAATACATCACTCTCCTTCGCCTTCGTTCCGTGCTTCTCACATCAGTGCCGGTTCCTCGACATTGCAGGCTGCGACATCAGACGACGTTCCTGCCTTTACCAAGTATCATACGGTGATGGGTCGAACACGGCGGGGGAGTTGGCGACGGAGACTTTCACTTTCCACGGCGGGATGAAACTGAATGGAGTGGCGTTTGGATGTGGTCATGACAACGAGGGGTTGTTCGTTGGCGCTGGTGGGTTGCTTGGGCTAGGAAGAGGGAGACTTTCCTTCCCTGCTCAGGTAAAACGTAGGTTCTCATACTGTCTTGCCGACCGGATGTCTGGTTCGAAGAACCATTCATCGACGTCGACTTTGGTGTTCGGCAAGGAGAACTATTCAAAAATGATCCGCACGCCGATGATAATGAATCCGAGACTGAATACATTCTACTACATGGAAGTGATGGACATCAGTGTTGGAGGGACAAAACTTCCCGGAGCAATAAGATCGGATCTGAAATTGGACCAGTTGACGGGACAAGGTGGCGTGATCATCGACTCCGGCACATCAGTGACTCGACTAGCACGACCGACCAACGTGGCATTACGAGACGCATTTCGCAGAGGTGCAAGAGGATTGAAGGTGGCAGATGGGTTTTCGTTGTTCGACACGTGTTACGACCTGACCGGAAAAAAAGTGGTGAAGGTGCCGACGGTGGTGTTTCACTTAGGAGGCGGTGGTCAGCTATCTCTACCGTCGGAGAATTACCTGATTCCGGTGGATAGAAAGGGAGTGTTTTGTCTTGCGTTTGCAGGAACGGACGGTGGGATATCGATCATCGGGAACATCCAACAGCAGGGATTTCGAGTTGTCTTCGATGAGGTGGGGTCCACTATAGGATTTGGTCGGAATGGATGTTAGCAATGTGTCGTTGAAATGTGAAACAGCTGTCGTACTTTTACGATTTTGTGTTTTGGACCCTTTACTTTTACTTTTACTTTTTTCTTTTCTTTTCTCTTTTTGAAAAACGTGGGGCCCGACTACCGGTGAAGATAAAAACAACATCATGTGAACTCACCAAGTCACCGTTACGAAAACGAGAGCCATATCTGACACTTTTGGGTCATTTCTATAAATACCCTATACTCTTACTTTTCTTACTAATCACCCTAATAGGGGTTAAACTGAAAATTATCTAATTACGAAACTTGTGTTGGGCTGGGTTAAACTGAAAATTATCTAATTACGAAACTTGTGTTGGGCTGGGTTAAACCGGACTATCAAAGCAATGGCAGATTCGTTATAATTGAAATAACGAAGGGTGGATTTCTAAATGTGAATATCCTGGAAAGTGCTAGAAAGTGTAAATAAACGGAAGATGATGTGGAATTTAAACGACGTGAGTAATCGTCGATGCTAATTGGTGGAGAGGTGTCGATTGTCAGTTAAAGAATTATATTGACGCCGTTAGTTTGTTTATGATGAATAAAATGACAAATATACCCTTATTTTTTAGAGTGTTATTTTTTTCCCTGAAAAACTGTTTCTTTTCACACAAGCAGAACGAAACGCCGTTATATTTGATTCTTATAAAAACCAAAACAAACCCTTTTTTTGAGTGATCGTCCTTGTTTTTATCCCCCATTTCTGGATAATCCTGCCAACAACCGCATAGAAAAGAAGAAGAAAAAGTTGAAATCGTCTCCAGATTAGATGGATCCTTGACGCCGGAGGTTGGATTGGAGAGGACTTTGATTTCAAAGAATTCGATCTCGGATGCTTTGGATTTTGTGTGAGGAGTTTTTTTTTCCCCTTGTTTATCCGGTCGGTCGATCTGTCGATCTTCTTTTTGTTTTTGGAAAATCAATTCCGATGATCTAATTGTTGTTCTGTTTTTTGTATTTTGTTTTTTTATCTAGGTCTCTTCTCTTGATTTTCGATTTTTAGTGAGGAAGGAAGAAAGAGAAGGATGGATTTTTCCTCTTTCTAGTTCTTCTTTCAGTCTGCAAAGTTTGAAGTGCATCCGGTTGATGGGATTGTGACATTTGGCGATTTCTAGAATTTTGGATCGTTTTTCTGCTAGAGGAAAAGATCTTGAATTTTAGATCTCTTTTGGTTTTCTTTGTAGATTTTTGTCGTCATTAGAACAGAAGGAAGGATGTCTTCTGCCGGTATTGCCGCTCTCAATCCCACCGAAGAGGAATCGGCGCTTGCTCTCTTTCGTGGGTTGAAATCTCCGCGAATCTCCAACGAGTCCATTTTGGTTTATGTGTTGGTGTCTGGGTCGTCTGCTGTCCCTATGCGGGTTCTCGAATCTGAATCAATTGCCTCGGTAAAACTTAAGATACAAGATTATAAAGGGTATCTTGTAAAGAAACAAAAGCTCATTTGTGATGGAAAGGAGCTTGCTCGATCTAATAGTTTGGTCAGAGACTATGGTGTGGGAGAAGGAAACATACTCCACCTCGTTGTTCGATTGTCCGATCTTCGTATGATCTCAGTTAAGACAGTAAGTGGGAAGACGATTGAATTCCACACAGAACGTAGTCGAAATGTGGCTTATGTGAAGCAACAGATTGCAGAGAAAGGAAAAGATTTGGTAAATCTTAAAGATCAGAAGGTTCTCTTTGATGGTGAAGAGCTTGATGATGATCAGCTACTAATTTCTGATATCCATGATAGCAATAACGATATTCATGATATCCATTTGTTAGTCTGTGATTCAGCTAAGGTTGTTCGTGAACCTCATGACAAGGGCTATGAACTTTACATCGAAGCTGCAAATTTTCATGACGATACTATTAGTAAAACTTCTGGTATAAGTTTCTGGCTTGAACCTGTTGTTGGGAATTCCAAAATTGAACTCCCTTCAGTTGTCAAAGATATGGTGAATTCAACATTTGCTGGGTTGGAAAGGGGAAACAAACCAGTTCCATCCACTGAGGGGTCAGGTGGTGCCTACTTCATGCAAGATTTTACTGGTAGGAGATATCTGTCAGTGTTCAAACCTATTGATGAGGAGCCAATGGCAGAGAACAATCCTCGTGGTACTCCATTGTCTGAAGATGGTGAAGGGTTGAAGAGTGGAACCCGTGTAGGTGAGGGTGCTTTTAGGGAAGTTGCGGCTTACATTCTGGACCACCCGGAAAATGGTCCCCGATTGTCTGGTGATAGTGATGGTATTGGTTTTGCTGGTGTTCCTCCTACTGTCTTGGTTCGTTGTCTGCATGAAGGTTTCCATCATCCACGTGGATATCGTGGTACGGCTGAGAAATATAAACTTGGATCGTTACAGATGTTCATGAAAAACAGTGGTAGTTGCGAGGATATGGGGCCTCGTGCATTTGAAGTGCAGAATGTTCACAAGATATCTGTGCTTGATATCCGTTTGGCAAATGCTGATCGGCATGGAGGAAATATATTAGTATGCCGTGGTGATGAAGGAAAATTGAATCTTGTTCCTATTGATCATGGATACTGCTTGCCTGAGAATGTAAGTTTCAAATATTTTTTCCATTATAGTATATAGTATCATCAAACTACTTGTGTGTGAAAATAATACTGAATAATAGCATTGTTGTTGCTGATTACAGTTTGAAGACTGTACCTTTGAATGGCTTTACTGGCCCCAAGCTCGGGTGCCGTATAATGTAGAAACTGTTGAGTACATAAGAGCTCTAGATGCAGAGCAGGACATAGATCTTCTGAAGCGTTATGGCTGGGAGCTATCCGTTGAGTGTGCCAGAACACTCCGAATTTCCACCATGTTGCTGAAGAAAGGCGTTGAAAGGGGTCTGACTCCATTTATTATAGGTAACATGATGTGTAGGGAGACCATCAAGAAAGAAGCTGCGATCGAAGATATTATCCATAAAGCAAAAGAGGCAATGCTTCCATGTACCAGTGAAACTGCATTCATGGAAACTGTGTCTGATGCTATGGATGATTATCTTGACGAGCTCACTGGATGAAGTTCATCCTATAGTTTATGCCACGATTAGTTTTAATGTATGTTGGATTGGTCGCTGTTTATATTGTAATAACTTAAACTTGTGTGTTGTTTTCATTTCTTTAATCTCCGTGTCTTATTGCTCCGGAGTCCGGATTAGTCGGAAACACATAATTGTTTCCTTGTTGTAAGACTCTGGAAACAAGTAATTGAGATTGAGTCTGTATTATAATAATGTTAATGTAATTATGTAATGTTAATATAGAGATTCTTCTTGTTACCGTTACTCTATATTTCATATGTTTTAAAGCTTTATTATATTCTGTATGTTCTATTTAAACTAACAATGCTTAAAATGCAATTGAAACAATCCTTAAATTACGTAATTATCTTGAGAAAAAAATAATGAAATATTATTATTGTTAATTTCATAACTCTTAGAAAATAATTATTGTTAATTTAAAACATTGCCAATAGAAGTGGAACCACAGCTGTAACACATTGGTAACGAAATCAAAAAAATTATGTAATATAATCTAAACATCAATTTCTATGAAACGACATTTTCTTCGTAATATGCTGACAAAATCAATCGGTAATCGATAGAACTCAATCACATAATGGCTAGCATGTTATTTTTGGTCATTGAATTACTTACATGAACTGTTATAATAACAAAAGTGGGATCGTTGATTTTTTTACTGTATTGCAAACGTGGAATCAAAGAAGATATTACAACGGATGAGGCTGATGAGTTCCAGAAAATAATAAAAATAAAAACCGCAAAATGAATTACAGACCCAACCCTTACACAAACGCATAGATTGAAAAAAGGGCATGGAATAGTAAAGTCAAGCTACCATCATCAGTACATTTCAATTCACTACTTGGCCCATGCAACTGCATCGATGTCCGACTGGGCACTTCTATACAATTCTAACCGCTTGGCCAGAGCAATTCGTCGTTCCATAATTGCTGGGTCCTCGTCTAACAAAGCGCCCAGCTGCTTCGCCTGTCAAGAATAATTCGATAAATCTTCTCATAATGGTGTTTCTATTTTTTTACATGACAGTTCAATAAATCAAATCAACGTAAATCTGGTGTTCCCTCTAAAATAATGTCCATAAATACAGTAAAATGTAAAAGTAGAAGATAGTTTATAACTCATATATATTGTAAGGGGGGAGCAAATCTAAAACTAATCGATATGAACATAATACATTAATATCAACAAGTAATGCATATTCTCACCTCTTTTTTACCCAATTCCGTGAAGAAATGGTCAAGCAAAGTTCGCTTAGCCTCTCGAACTTGACAATAAACCACGGATTTTGGAATAGAGTTCCGCAAGCCAGCAAGAACCATATTGACATAGGATAGGACAGTACTACCTACTCAAATGAAAACGAAATATCAATGAAATGCTGGAAACCAATAAAGAAAAGTTAAACGTTATAAATGTCATGACTCATGTGTACTTATAATATTCCAAAATCCACAAAGCTGAGTATGGACCTGAGGAACGAAATAATTACCTATCCTCCTGAGATAAGAATCATTGTATCTATCAAATATTGAATGTGTCGGATTTCCACCCTTCTCAATATCTTGAGGAAGCTTTCTGAAGAAATCAACAGTGAGATAACTGCATTCCATATCAACCAGTTTAAGAGTTGCTTTTCTGCTTTCTTCTCTCATTCTCTCTAAAGAATCAAAAGCCGCATTTCCAACTTCCACTCTAAGAGTAGGGTATTGTTTAAGTTCCTGAAATTAAAAATGGACAGTTCCAACTAAATGTTGTGTTCAAAAGACCAAAAGACAAACATGATGCACCCAAAAAAAGAATACATCATACATTCAAATTAGTCGAATCAATGATTCACAACATGCATATCAATCTAAAATCTGAATAGAAGCATAGAACTTACAGGTGTCTCACTCATAGCTTTCTGGATAAGTTCCTTAAGTATGGCATGAACCTGAGCAGTTATTAAAACTAAAAATTACAATCAATGGATTGGAAAATTAAATAACGTATATTTTAAATAAAGATAGTTTCATGAGAAATTATATAAACATGATATCATAACAAAAAAATCTAATATAATAAATATGAATCATTGAATTTAAAACACCATTAATTATAGTGGAGAGTAAAATAAACTTCAATACCCGGAAAAAATATATTAAACTATGAGAGATTGATTGCTAAAAAATCATCCTATAAATGTTGCACACGTAGACCATATTATATAATATTGTCTTTTAATAAATAAGATGCAAAAAGTTGAAAGAAAAAAAATTACGGGACAACTAAAAAGCATACTGATATCCCATCCAGAATTGAGTAGAAGAAAATGGAGATGGCAGATTTTTTTTATGCAAAAAATGTAGTTAAAAAAAAAATCATACTGCATCTACTGCTGCCTCAGCTGGCCCTCTTATAGTAATAAGGGAAGATTCAATAAGACGTCGATATCCTTGCTCGGGGGCTATCAAGTGTGGCTGGTAGCCATCAGCTTCAGTGATCAACTTCCTTACATTTTCCATTGAAAGTTGCTTGTCAAACTGCAACCTTTTCAAAGCTGCAGGGAGCTGATTGTCGAAAACATTGTAAATTTTATCGCCACCAGGGCGCCTGTTCGATATTTTGAGTTTTATGTCAAAAAAACAGATAATACATACTGTTACAGGAATACATCTTAAACAAGGATCTACTTCGATGAAATTTCCTCTTAAGGAAATTAAATATAAAAAAGTCTGCCCTTAATATTTTGAAATTGAGGTAAATAAAAATATTGCGAAGAGGGAATCAGAGCATATAAAGTAATAGACTAGGTGACTAACAACAATGCGTTGTTTATCACAAATTAAGAGGTAGAAATCAGTAATACACACATAAATCCACTCTTTTTTGATGTGTGGTTAAATTTATTTACCAAGAATCTACATTAAAAGGAGAACAAAAACATAAAGACTCAAGTCCTAATAGCTTTTAGTTTTAGTTATTACTAATCCGTAATGAGATACAACTTCTTAAACAATTCATATCGATATAATTATTGTCATTTATCAAAGAAAAAATGGTTAAAATTGGATCTTATAATCCTATTATAATATAAAAATCATTTAAGAAACTTTTAAAAAAAATCTATCAATACTCACACTCCATCAAGGTGTTCCTTGTAATTTTGATCAAAAGCACGGCAAATTTCCATAATCGTGTACAATTTACCCTACACAAATGAGTGTTATCAGTTTGTTTCAAATAAGGAAAAACATACGGAATAGAAATAAATCTAAACTGCAATAACTTACAGAATGTCACAGACATCTGATATTCTTATAGAATATAATCATTTCATTTAAACATGCCAAGAGTGATAAGAATAGAATAAAAATTGATATACTTTATTTATAATTCCACAATCGGATTCTTCTCAATTACAATTTATAAACAATCCAATCTCATTCGCAAAAAAATCTTGGAAAGCTTGCTTACCCCAGCATCTGCTGCTACAGGTTTTCCTAAGCGACTCAATTCTGATTCAAGATCATTAATACTTTTATTAATTAGAGATTGAATGCCAGGGATTCGAGATTTGATCACATGCTCTAAATGCTGCAACAAGAAAATAATGGGAAAGAGAATAAAATACACTTTTAGTATGGGAAAAAAGAGAGAATTAAACTGCAGAACTGCACTTGACTCAATACCTTGGAAAGCATTTTCCCAAGATGTTCAGACCCCATTCTATGGGAAAGATGTTTGTACTCAGGGGTAGTGTTAAAATAATCTTTTTCTCTACGCCTTGCAGCAATCATATCCACACTTTTATTGATATCAGCCTGAGAACGGTTGACAACACCAATCCATGGGAATTGTAACCGATATGACTTTCCTTCCAACATCTGAACAAATATAATTACTTAAAAAATGAGAACCACAGACGTGAAATAAATTCTAGTAATCTACTATTCCAATCCTTAGATGTCCCACAAAAAAAACTTACATCAACCGCATCAGTGCCCTTATCCATAAGATCAATCTTAGTCAGTACACCAAAAGTTCTTTCTCCTAAAAATCATAAGATGGATATAAATTAACACAAAAAACAAATGAAGAAAATACAAGATATTTTAATTATTTTTTGTATCAATTTGCCAAATCACTTAATTAAACCAGAAATTAGGGTGCCAGTCTGCCAAGTCGGAAAAAAAGACAATCAAACAGAGAATTTCTACCACTTCTAAATCATTTTTACCGGAAGGAGATTCTATGTACTAGACTACTGATTCAAGTATTCAACTTCAATTCACTTTCCTGGTTTGACTATATTTTAAAAGAGAAAGATTTTTGCATTTTGAGTACCATATGTAAAAGAATGTTTAAGGAAAGATAAAAATTGAAACATGCAATGATAAAAGTTTCTGTTTAATTGTGAGTTATGTTTTGTTCTTTTTGGGTAAATTAATAAATAATATGCAAATTGAAAAACCAAAAATTGTTTTTTTTTATATTTCAAATATATGGATGGACGTAAATGAACATTAGTTATTTAAAGCCTTAGTTTAAAGACTAGGATAGATTTTGTAATCTTACTAATCCAATGGTTTCCTGGATATATGTGTAACTTACCCTTTGGGTCTACCTCACGAGAAATTTTGATTGCATCAGATGTAGCTAGATCTTGATTTGCAGGTGAAATAGCAAGAATAATACAATTAGGCTGCCAACGAAAGACGAAACAAAAATATAAATCATATAAAAACAACAAGATATATGCAAACAATAAAATTTATATGAAATTATTAACTCAATCATGAATTCTTATCGATGTGTTTTAACTTTTAGTGGCCATTGATCAACTTGATATATAATTTAGAATTAAGATTCAAAATACAAAAAATGAAAGTGGAGAAACATCAAGATCAATAATTAATAAATATGTCAGTACCTTTTCAATAAAAGAACGAACCATGTTCTCAATATCTGCAACAACACTCTCATGCTGTCCCTCTAAAAAAAAGTGAAAAAATAATTATCATTAACCAGTGACCACTAATAAAAAAACTATATTTATTAACAGATAAACTTACCAACAGCAACCTTTGTAAGTCCAGGAAGATCAATAAGTGTTAAATTAACAACTGTGATAGTTCAAAATAAAAAAATTAGTAGATTACATACGAGTAAATGAATACATATACAGAAGGCGAAACATGTACATTGATAGTTTAACTAATTCTTAGCAGGATGAAAATGTCATTTTTCTTCTACGTTTATTAACAAAGTTTAATACAAAGATGATCTTGCAGTTTAAAACTAAAGATATATTTTTCATACCAACTAACAATAACCAATAAAAATCATCAGGACTTTTCTAGAATTATTGACAAGAAAAAAATATCTTACCATTGGGTGAAAAAATACTGAGATGGATTGGGACAGTGGAAATTTGCTTTGTACGCCCTGTTTCCCGGTCAGTTTCATCAGAAATTTCCTTCCTCACAAGGGCTGGACAAATGAAAGATAATAGTAAATAACTATATTTGCATGAATTTTAGAAGAAAAATAAATCTAATTGGAAACAAATAAAGAGTCAAAGACATAACAGAACAAATTATTTGACTAATTTAGACAATGTTACTAAACTAACATGGAACATTTCATCATTTTAATAGCATATTTATAAGTGGAATAAAAATAACATGTACGTCTAGTGTAGTAGTAATAAGATTTCAATGAGGTATTTGATTTATAAATGAAAGAATACCATCACTTTCTTCCTTTTTAAAGTAATAAGATCTATACATAAGATTTTCATTTGTTTTAACAAGATAATGAAATATAAATTAGTTTTAACAAGATGTAGTACCAAAATCAGTGAACTTCTTTCTGGGAAGATGAAGAAACTCTGCGTATTCTCTCCCTTCTTCAATTTTATGAAGTTGTAAAACAAGAGGACGTCTAGTAACGATTCCTGAAAAGAATTCAAATTGTTACAAAAACATATCATACTATTTCGCCGATGATACATTAGAAAATTTCAAACTCTTACCAGATCCTCTTGGCAAAAAATCCTTCCCAACCACACTTTCCAATACTGAAGACTTCCCTGAACTCTGTGGAACATAGTATACCAACAAGAGTCGTCAGATTTCTATGATTTCCCATATTAGTATTGAAAGTTCACAGCGCTGCTATCATATATTCATATCTAACTTAATTAAGAGTCATCAGGCTAACTTAATTAATTGAATCTGAACCATAAAATCGCCGGTGATTCTATTCTAAATAGAAACGACAGAGAACTCCGAATCTAAACCTAAAAGAAATTCAAAAAGATAGGAAAGGGAAATAAATCTCGAGATCCAAATCCGTTCATTATGAAAAAAAATAACACCAGATCCATTATGAAAAGCTTAAAAAAAATATATATAAGGTTAACTCAACCTGTCCACCGACGACAGCAATGGCGGGAAGCTGATCCCACAGAGTCGGCAACGCACTTTCCTCCCCATGATCTCCAAGAGCAGTACACGCCCTCTGGATCTTATTGATGAGCGAGATCAGATTATCCATCTCAAATTGTCAAAGAACTCCGGGAAGATCCGAGCTCAGTTTCCGCCGGCCGACGACGATGGTGGATACGAAGGTGGGGGTGTTTGGTGGCCTCGGGTCGATGTGAATTGAGATCGAAACGGCGTAGAAGAGAAGAAAAAGAGAATAGACTCTTGTAGGTCCCACCCAGTGACCTTTTACAAGATCAGGTTCGAAACATTGGTTTATAACGTAAATGCCACTAGTTTGAATTTGAAAAACTCGACTAATCTCAAATTAAAGAACATTCATAATTTGTTGGTTCGATATTTGAATTAATAACGTAAATGCCACTGCTGGATTTAAAGTTCAAAATTAGTTGCTTTTCGTACCTTCCTCTCTTCTCCTCCAAATGAGCACAACAGCCAGAAGCAATCAAGCAATTACAGTTCCCTGTCCGCCTGGTTTTAGTGATCGTTTAATGGTGTCATAATAACCTGCCTAGATGGTATTGATTCCACCGCCATCCATCCATCCATCCATGGAGCTCTGATACCATAAATGGGTTTAGTTTAGTTTAGTTTAGTTTAGTTTAGTTTATGGTTTATAAAAGACAATCTTGATCATGTACAGAAATTGTAGGGCATGATAGGATGTTTTGTTTTTTTGTTTTTGTGTTTTTCACATGCATAGTAGAACTATAGAAGCTAAATTGTACCAACTAAATGCAGAGAATCTGGCAGTGGAATCTTGAAAGCATTGAGGGAATCTGGAGAATTATTAGATCCCATTGGAATAAAAAAGGAGGATCTCCAGAACCACCACACCAGTAGGCAAGGCAAGTAAGCGGTAGGAATGGAACAAGATGCAGTGGGTGACGAAATTAAAAAAATAGAAGAAGAAAAAGAAAAAGGAGGTATGTTAGGAGAGATTTTTCCAGAGTTGGAAGACATTATCACATTTCCATCACTTGGGGATATGGAAGAAGATTTGATGAGCTCAAAGAACACATGGTTCTCTGGTTTTCAAGAAATCGAATTGGGCGTGGTGCCGCCGCGCTTTTCTTCTACCACCATCTTCAACAGCAGTGTGTTCGAACCTAAAATTGAGCATCTATGGAAGACAGTAGATGATCATAAGATGAAGGAAAGAAAGCAGAAGCTGTCAAGATACAGAAAGAAAAGAACAGAGAGGAATTTCGGGAAAAAAATTCAGGTAGCTTAACTAAATTAAGTAAATTTCACACACATCAGATGAATAAATAATTCTCTCTCTTTTTTTTCTGGCAGTACGCTTGCAGGAAGACATTGGCTGAGAACCAGCCAAGAGTGCGTGGAAGGTTTGCAAGTAAGTAGTAGCAGATCTGTGTGTCTTATTGTTTTCACCTCCTTTGTAAATCTGATTGTTGTGAATAAAGCTGGGGAGGGGGTTGAAGAACAACAATACATAAAAAGAACTGGAAATTAATAATACTGTTGTTTATTGTTCATGCCAGATGCCAGAATGTGCAGATCAACTTTTATTTTTCTAAATATTGAATTCACTTTTCTTAAGGTGGGTGGAGCAATGGAAGATGGATGGATGCTCTTTAAAAGCAAACCCCCCCCCTCTCTCTCTCTCAATCTTTCATTGGCGCACTGAGATTGCACGAAAATACAAAATGACAAAAATAATGAATGTAACTAATTAATTAGGTACATTCTTTGAAACATTAGACTGACACGAAATATAGAGATAGTCTTTTATAGAGATTTGACTTTGATTAGTCTAATTTTAAATGACACAACGAAAAGGTACGAAATCGATCCAAAGATTTGCTTGCATTTTTACATAGATTAAAAAAAGATGTTATATTACGAACGAATGGATGGGGGTAGAGAGAGAGAGATTGAAGCCCAAAAACTGCACAATGATATATATATATGAATATAATATTTCTTCTTCTTCTTCTTCGTCCATCCCCCTTAACTTTCTTTCTCCTCTTCTAAAGTAGTTCTAGTCCGAATCACTATCCATGCTCTCCATGCCCTTCAACCCCCTTCTTTTCTGCTAAATAATAAAATGAAGCAATTGTTAATAAATAAATAAAGGAACCCTAAAAAAGGAATAAAAAAACACATCAGACATCAATAATGACTGAGGTGTGAGGGACCCGGTGAATCGAACGGCGGACGTTAAAATATTACCTTCTTCACGCATTTCTTCTCCCTAACTTCGTACCTTCCTCTTGTCAAATCGGACAGCCACATACCTGGCGAACAATACTGAAGAAACGCACAAACACGTTTTTAAGAAAACCAGACCATAGTGGATGGAGTAAGTAAGTGGGAGATAGATGATACATACCTGGAGGGTTTTGTCGATATTTTTGGGCCTCTTCTTCGGCCTGTGAGGGAGTTTTGTACCCTTCATTGCAAAGAAATCGTCTTCTTTTTCCTTCCTAGACAAAGATAGAAAGATCCTCGGCCACTCGAGCAGATCTAGATTTATCTTCTCTCCACCACCTCCACCGCCGATGACTCCGACGGATTTAGTTTCAACGGTTGTTATGACAGGCGTGACGACATCCTTCTCGGGAGGTGGCGTGCAATCTGCTTTTCCTGAAAAAGGATGGTGGTACTGGTGAGGAGTTGTGGTGGAGGACGATTTGAGCAGCTTTTCAGCAGGTGTCGGTAGATGATGGTGCTGCTGCTGATGATGATGCCGCTTTTCCAGCCGATGATGCTGCTGCTGACCGATGCTGGAACGCTCCTCCATCTTCCTGATCACATGACAAACAAGGAAGGGGGGAAATGAATTACTACTTTCTTTAGTGGTCTGGTCTAGTTAGGCACTACTACTACTCCACACGTCCTTTTAATAATAACACGACCCGATAGCAATTACTACGTGGATTTATTTTATTTAACTTTAAAATAATCCCACATCGAATAATCGAAATCTAATCCGATGCTTATCGAACTAACTACACATGCGGTTCAACCGCTCGACTCGCTGACCGATCCGATCCGATCGATCGAACAACCAACCGGCCGACGACGAATCTGGCGGAAAACTCAAAAAAAGGGAGAAACGACTGACCTGCTGAGGCGATGGACGGCGGAAGGAGAGGATGAGGTTGTAACGGTGGAAGATCTCAGATGACCGTTACGAAGACTGGCGGAGTTTTTGTTGTTGTTGTTGTTGTGGACAGGCGTCGTCGATTGCTTGTCGATAACAGAGATGGATCTGTGTTGGATCTTAGATGGATGTTGATATCTTCTTCTTTTGCCAGAAGATGAATCATCGCCAGAGGAGCGATTCTCGGCTCTTGATCCGCGAGATCTCTTGTTCTGGCCCCACTGAAGAACCGCCGTTGTGTCGTGAAGATTGTTGTGGTTGATGATGGGTTTGGTGCAGATGAGTTCTGGCGTTGTAGGGAAGTGACGGTCTGGACTGGCCGTTGATCTGACACGTGTGGATGGTTTGATGGCTGTGATTCCATTTGGAGCGTCGTGGTGACGACTGTTGTCAGAAGGAGTGGCGGTGGCGGCGGCAGTGATAGTTGAGATGGCGGAGTTGTGGTTATCTTCTTTGCAGGAAGTAATGGAGGTTCTCAAAGAAGGATGTGTTGGAGGTTTCCTTCCATTGGGTAGAGGAAGATACTCTGGGCTTAATCTCTGGTATCTGCAACACAGTTGAAGAAAGAAAAACCAGTCAGAAAATACAGATGTAACAAACTAAGTAAGAGCCCCAAAACTTAAAACCATTTCTAACCGAAACCACACACACAAGTGAAACCAATACTTCAAAGTGAGATTTTGACACCGGCCGGTAGTGTCAGATCTCTAAACAAAAATGACATCGGACTGGCAAACCGATCGATTTCGTGAGAAGAAGAGGGGAAAAAGATAGATTCCTTTTTTTTCACACATCCCTCCGGCAAGAAATCAAACCAGATTTGGGAACGGAGACGATGGAGAAATGGATCGGCAAAAAGCAGTTGTGAAGAAAAATAAGAATCAAAGTTACAAGAAGATGGAAAAAATCCTTGAATCAAAACCGAAAAGAAAAACGATTTACAAAGGAAGAAGACGATGGAGACGGGAAAAAAACATCGAGAGAATGGATGGCGACAAAACCATTCTCTTGAATAGCTTGCTCATCGAGATCTCTCTCTCTCTCACACACACAGACAAAGGAGAAACACATCACAGCACGCACGCACGCACACCGAAAACACAAACCTCATCATGTTCATCACCGGAGATGCCTCACGTTCTATCTTATTCTCCGCCGTTTGTTACCAAAACTAACCACCCCACTGGCATCAATGACACCAGACACGTTACCGCACTTCAAAAGCTCGAAACGTCGGAAAATATCAAAAACCGAAAAAAAGGAAGAAGAAGAAGAAGAAATCGGAACCGACGATTTGGAAGTCCGGAGAGCGTCTCTCTCTCTCTCTCTGGTTGCAGAACAAGTAAAGATGGTGATGGAGAAAGAGACGAAGTACTGGGTTACAAGGGGTAGAAATAGGTGTTTTTTTTATTTCGCTCTTCCGATAATGCCCACCATGTTCTCCCATTATTACGTCGAAGTTCCGAAATTACCCTCCAGACATCCCTCAATCTCTCTCTCATTGGCCTTCTTCTTCTTCATTCGTGACTGTTGAAATCTTTAACTATTTCATTCGTGACTGTTGAAACGTTTAACTATTTCATTCGAACTGTTATCATCAGGATCGTTGATCAAATTGAATTACATATATCACGATTACATCTCAGCCGTTGAGATCAAAATTGAAAAACCAATGTAACAGAGCAAATACACCTTTGTATTTTAAATTAGTGTCCTTCAATGTGGTATGATTATCAGGTTTGATAAGGGTTTAGTTAAAAAAAAGGTTCAAAATTCAAAGCACATTAAATATTTGTCATTCTCAAAATAAATATATCAAAGAGAAGAAGGCCTCGACCAAGATCCCCACACTCAGTCAACAAAAATTGATCGGAGATTTAGGAATTTGATTATTTATTTACTTATGTATCACGCAAATTATCTTAGATCGTGAGAGTCTAAAAAGAGGTGGAACAATCGATCCATGGGCCAAAATAAGGCATTCTATATTCGAAAATTGGGCAAACCCAATATGCTGGCCGAAGTAACTAAGGGATAGGGTTTAAGCCGACACAAAAAAGTGGTGGAGCAAGAGGAATTAAACCTAATAGATTGACACTTACAGTTAGTTATCACAAATCAACAAAAGGATTAGTTGAACTAGCTTGTAGTCACGACAATTTTTAAGATTTTCTGAATGTCCAGGGTTCAAATCTCGATGTGTGTATATTTTCATTAAAAATTACACTACGATGTAATCCATGATATATTACGCGACTCTCGTATGTTACCTTATAAAAATGTACATTTCGTTATCAAAAAAAAAATAGTTAATACTAATTGATATTTCTACTTTGATTTGATTGATTAGTTAGTTAGTAAAAATCATCCACCCTAATTAATTAATTAATGTAAAAATAAGACAAACTTTTTATAAGTCCTATGTGTCTCCGGTGTCCCATGTATCGGATTTGGATTGGATATGCAGGTATCCGAATTCGAATAATTATCCGGATATTTGAATATCCGAGGATATTTGAATATCCGAATCCGACCGAATAAAATTCAGATTTGAAAATCTGAATCGGGATATTTCGAATTTTTAAAAAAAATTATATCGAGATTCAGATTTAGTTTGACACGTGTGGATAATTCGAATCCGAATAACTTTTTATAAAAATCTTAAAATAAAATTATAAAAATATAAAATCATCATTAATAAAGTTAATTAATAGTCAATTAATCATTCTAAAATCCGAATATCTGGAAGTCAATTTATATTTTTGAATAAAATCCGGATATCAATTTAGGTATTCAAATTCGAAAATCTGAATCCTGATAGTCATATTCGACTTTGAATATGGATTCGATACTATTTACACTTTACCGGCTTAATCCTATGTATGTTTAATTCCATTGATTAAACCTTATAAGTTTTCAAAACTGTTTGATCGAAATTAATAATAAAATTTATGAATTATCTAATCAGAACTGTTTTCAAACCCCTTTATTTTGCATCTTCATTTGATATTCAGGGAACTATTAATAACCATTTTTTCCTAAGCACTCTACTGTCTTTATCCGCTGAATCTTTCTTAAATCTACATTTTCGATATGACCTGATATTTTCACACTCCGACCGACGGATCGATGTCCCTCAGATTACAATAGCTCATCAAGGTACATCTACCGAACATTGTCGTGTTCTTTCTGATATTTGTTTCTCTCTCTTTTTCTTTCTACTGTCATTTAAGTTTTGTTGACTAAATCGTTTCATATTTGCTTCATGATCCATCATTATCATTTTTAGAATAACAAATTTTCAGACCTCCTTCATTTCTCGTTATTTCCGTTTTGTTGTAGTTAGTTCCAATAGACTTTTTGAAACCATTAATCTCACTTTTATTCAGTTGAAGATGTTTAATAAAAACAACCTTGTTGGCCTTTACATTTTGTCTGAATCGTTCTTAGTTTTTTTCCAATCATTTCTCCTTTTTCTCTACTTTCTGAACCCTGTGTCTTCATTCAGATCATTTTTCAAGTTATCTCTTTTTCTACTAAAATAGAAATCTATTGTTCAATAACATGAAATATATTATCATTATTTTTTTTTTAAGATTACCCTGATTATTAATTATATCGTTCAAATGATTCAGATTCAGATGTCGATTTGAATAAATACCAAATGAATAAGTTGATGCAGTATGAATTCGATGTTGTACCTAAGAAGCGGAAACAAATGGATACTAACTGTGGTAAAAAAATCATCTTTTATTTCTATATCAACTGTTAATTAATTTTATAAAAATTAAAATATCTGTTAAAATATTGCAATCAAAAGAAATTGAAAGTTACGGTTCTGAATTAATATAGTTGCAATAGAAATTAAATTGTTGTTAGTTAGGTTAACTGAATAGTAGGATTAAGGTGTACAAGTATGGAATACTTTGTATGTGATTGATTAACAACTAAATTGAATTACATTTGATTGATTATTCAACCTTTACATGGTATCAGAGCTACTCAATGTTAATTTCAATCTATATGATGGCTGGGTCAAGAGTGGTTCAACACTCAGTGCGAAAATGCTACTTTCGTCTTGAGGAGTACTTAAGAGGACTATGAAATTAAATAAGAGTTTATATAGTTATTAATAGAAATTAAACAGTCACTTCTAAGGTAATTTGATTAGATAAAATGGTAAAAGGTTGCTATACCATCACTAAGCTAATTATTAATCATTGTCAATGGATAATTCTTAATTAATTTATTTTTGCTTTATTATGTATGCTTCACTCACCACTTAGAGATCTTTAAAAATTCACTAAATTCAAAGAAACACAACACCCCCACCACTTGTAAAAGCAAACCTAAGCATAAACAGGTTTACAGGTCTGAGGCGAAGTTTAATGAGAAAACGCTTCAGGTGAGATATCAAAAATAAATTGAATGATATTTCGAGGTCGTATCTTAATTTATTCAAAATGAACGATCTAAATTAATATCTCACTTAGTATAAAGAAAGATACCTCAAAAAAACATGATGGAGATGAAAATGGAAAAACTTTCATGGCCCCATTTGTTCGCTCATAGAAGAGCATGATTAGAATGAACACCCATTGTGTTTTAACATTCTTGTGGGTTCAAACAAACTATAAATCACTTTCCATTGACCACCACCACCAGAACTTGGTAGTTTGCATCATAGGTCTGCTTTTAGCTCTTCCTCTAATTCTAAGCATCCCTTTTGCTTTTAAGAGATCATAAAATTTTCAGCATCTTAGAATCTACCATCATTTACCACTAAACATATTATTTCTTAATTAGTTCACAGAAGATCATTACTTATCAGAGAAAATATTTATTCCTAACAGAAATAAGAAGACATCTTGAAGATTATGATTTATGATGCAGAAATTGGGAGAAAGAAATGTTCTAGAGAAGAAATTGATCTTGTGCACTGTTAAAAAATAATTTTATCTCAAACTAAACAAATGATCTATTCACATTAGATCAACTATAAGTCTATAAACGCCTAGTTTGTTCTGCTAAAAAAAAGAAGAAAAATAGATAAAATATGTATTCTTATTAGGCAGTAGTGACCCAACTTCAAACATGAATTGTCTTTCATTTTCATTCATCGCCAACTGCTCTTGGAGACATCCATTCAGGTTGCTCTGCTCGTCTGTCGATATCAATCAGTATATGCTAGTAAGCCAAGAAAGTGCAAGAATAAGTATCTTGACGCCAAACATACTTGTTTCCAAACCATAAAACATAATCTGCCAATCCCAATCCAGCTTACTTGCATCATATAATCTTGTGATGTAAAATGCCTTCATTGTTCTACAGAGAATTGAGTATCACTCTTGTTCGTTTTCTCTGAACCCAATTGAAGAGCTTCCATGCTATTAACTATTGATTCCGTGCCTTCACTTTCTTCGGGCTTTTTTACTGTTGCAGGCTCCGATTTTTGCTGAGAAAAAGCAAACGTAAGGGTTACTCATTCCATTTCTGAAGCAGAAACATAATCATCCAAAAGAAATTCGTCTTTTGATTTACATATGTTTGGTTACATTAATATTTTATAAATACTACAAATAAAAAAGAACCAGAAAGGGCAGGGACAAGCCGCGGACAACTAATAAAAAATGATTACCTGGAAATTATTCAGAGGGACATCACAAATCTTGGCTCTCTTATCCAACATTACTTTCTGGCGACTTTCATAAAATTCAAAGTCATCCAAAATAGATGTATTAGTATGGAAATACTTAAAAATCTTTAACATATCAGAACCTCTGAGAAACAACACCTGAGAGAAAATAGGCAAAAATTAAAAGTTGTAAATTAAGCACACTTGCATATCGAATAAACCAGCAAAAACACAAAATCATAGATACCTCTTGCGTATCTCTGCTATTGGTCACAGGCTTGTTGTCATTGTTTTCAAGTATTATATGACGAAAATGAGGATTTGGAACATCCTTTATGATGTGCCACTTTACTGGAATGTAACCATTCCATTTGTCTTGCTGCCAAAAATCCATGTTCTTGTTGAAATCCACTCGGCCAGTCATCTCAGCGACACCACAGAATTGACCACTAGCATTGACCTGTAACATGAGAAATAAACATAGTAAGAAACAGTGAACTCATGGAATGCATGTTTGAAGGCACATATTTAAAAGAAGATGAATGTTATCTATTTAGAAACATTAAGAAGTCTAAACATACCGAGAAAAATAAAAATACAGGGCACGCACAACCCTTTTCCTTCATTTGATTTTGTGCACTTTGGAAAGCAGCGTCGAGTCTCTTGTTGCCATTCGGTGTGCTTGCCCAAACATTGTATTTTATACTCTTGTGGATATCATCCTCACTATATGACTTTATAATAAAGAACAAAGCTTGCTCGTAATTTACTTGAAAATCATAATGATTATAGTCATCCTTTTTTATGAGAACAGTTTTATTGCTTGAGTTATCTTCAAGGTCGACAACAGAAACTCCATTCCCAGAATTCAAAGCATTTCTTGAGAGATTTGTTCTTGGACCACGGTTTTGTTCATTAAGCAAATTAGGATCTCCATGTCCATTTAGCTTGCTTCTTCGTTTGGCTTTTTCCGTGTCAATCCAAACTTGCCCAATCTCTTTATTATTGTTAGAATAAAGCATGCCGCTTTTTCCTTGGTATGAATAAAATGGTGACTTGGGCACAGGCGAGAACCCTTTTGATGGAATAAATGTCTAGAAACAACAAAATTTAAACAACGTTGAATACAGTGTAAAATACTAAAGTATTTTCAGAACACAAAACGCACCATACCTTATTATTCGGGGACTTTGTGAGTGGATTTTGAAGATCTGCTCTGGGTGGATTGTCCAGAACTGGCGGCAATCCCATTTTTTCTACTATGGGGCTCTTCGAAGAAGCTGTCGTATGCCTAGAAGGTTGTGTCTTTGATGGATATTTGGATTTTAAAGTCGGCAATGTTAAACTCCCTGTATATCCATTTCCATTATTATAATCCCAAAAAGATGCATCTTGTCCGTAAGTAGGCATCATTTCAGGTCCATAACACATCGAATTTGGAAAGTATGCCGGAGACCCAAAAGGCTGTGGATGTGGTGTAATAGGGCATGAACCATAGGATTGCTGACCAAGATATTGTCCATCAACTCCAAACACAGCCCCCGGCAGAAATGAGTTACAATATGAATTGGGCTCTGGTTGGAATCCAGGAGAATAATAAATAAGCTGTCCAGCATCTAAAGCCTGATGCATCATCGCTGGCCCCGGACCAAACAATAAACCCTGTTCATTAGATCTCCCAAATTGCATTTCGTGACCTGTAATTTTCTCAAGGTCAGCTGAGGATAAAATGAATGGAGCAGCAAAAAAATAAAGATAAAACATGAGGATAGAAAACATGCAAACCTGGATATGGATAACCATAGTAACCGTCCATAGGATAATACAAAGATTGCTCAGCCATAAAAGCCTCCTGATCAGATTCAATCCCCCTGGTACTACACACAGCATCTACCGATGAGATGCACGAAGTCGAATCCGACGGAGCATTATCCTTAGCTGGAATCTAGTAAAATCAAAGTTCAATAATTGTAAATACAATATTCATATAACAAATAAATGAACAGAAGAAGTAAGGTACATAAAATTCTCGATGCAAACTCTTTAAAAAAAAATAAAAAACAACCCACCAAATTGGTACTATCCGTCTTCAAACTCGTCACCATCACCTCAATAGCTGCACCAAAAATCAAACGAAAAGGTCAGAGATGCAGCAGAACTGTAGAAGAAGAAAAATAGATGACCACTGTGGTGTATTTTCCACCCAAAAAAATTGATTGATTAATAACACCAACCAACCATCCATCACGAATAGCTGATTGAAAAAAGAAAGACTATTTACCTACCACGCAAAATCAAAGAACCTGCTTCTGTCCCAGATCCACAAAAATCGAACCCATGGTTCTATATTATATGTAATTGAACAAAAAAAAAATCTAGAAATTCAACCGTCCATAAAAAAATAGGAAGAAAAAAATCATTTTCTGTGGGTCCTCCGATCGATAAACAAATAGACATCCCACGCAGCACACATAAGGTGACGAGTGACGACGCACTACGCCACTAACTACAGATCTATATATCTTTAAACCAGAAAAATCATCATAAAATAAAATAAAATAAAAAAGAAAGAAAGAAAGATCCACAGCAATTCCAATTCTATTTAGATCAATCACAGATCTAGATCATCACTCGATCACAACGGATCTAGTAACAATCGAAACATAAAACACAGTTTCCCAAATTAGTTAAAGAAAGAAGGAGAAAGACTACGTTTTGAAGGATGAACAGTCTTGGACGCCATAACACCACAGATCACCGGACTGAAACGATAGAACCTCACCGGCGGTAGGAGGAGCAGATCCCGAGAGATCGGAGAGCAAAAGTGACTTCACAGACCAGTGAGTGAAATAGAGACGGGAAAAGGAGGGAAACGGCTGTCGAGGGATAAGAATTATTATTAGAACAAAGGGGGAGAAAACGCGGTCTTTTGAAGTTAAAATTGATAAAATCAACGGCTGAAATTACAACACGTATCAAACTTTTTGCTCAATCGTACGGCTGATGCTGCGAAACTGTGAAAAGTCAAGAGAGAGAGAGTTGGTGGACGAAAACCTTTTTGGTTTCTTTATTTAAATTAAATGGATTTATCTATAAATTTTCCTTTGAAAGCTTCTATTATTATCTTGGTTGCTAAGCAATCCCAATCTGGTCAACTTGGAATTTCCAAGAAGTTGCCATTTGAACTCAAATTTGATTTGTATACATCTATCAACTATCTAGGGTTAAGCATGGGGCAGGGATTGAGATTACCCGGATCCAATTTACCCGTCTCGAGATTAGTTTAACTTTCTCGGTAACTATTAAAATTTTCACTACCATATAACTATAGAAGAAAGTTCAGAAAGTGTATCTAATATGAACCTAAAAACGTCAATTACATCTTGGCCGTTTAAAATTTTACAAATATCGTTCATTTCATGTAATAAAAAATTTGAAGATGAAGACTAGATGATCTGGGCATTTTTGGGCTCAGCTAACCTGAAAATTGCTCTATATCTATAATATCATCAATATTTTACTAATAACTTTTCACTGTTCTTATTTGAGAGATTTTGGACAGGCGGAGAAATATCGCATATAATCTGGACCGGGCGAAAAGATAAAGAATTTCTTATCCTTTTCCCACCCCCGACACCCGTCCCAAAAAATGATCGCGACGCGATTCCCCGCTAATGTTGATTTATTTGAATAATAGACTAATAGTAGATATGTTGGTACCATGGCCCAATGACTAAGCCAGAAACCGCATAGTAACCCGGACCCAAGACCCATGGATCGAAACAGGTCATAAGTCTGAAAGCCCGACCCGTAAGATAGTATAAATATTCTCTTCTGACCACAAGGGAAGGGGACAGAAAACCATTGAAAGAGTTTCACCTATAACTAGCCAACTAGGGGTGGGTGTGAGTCGGGTTTTGGTTCGGGTGGATATTTTCAGACATGAAATCCGATATGAAAGATCCGAACTCGAATTTTTTTCACTCGATTTTTTCGGGTCGGGTTCGGGTAATACCTGAACCAAACCCGACTCACCAAAAACCCGAAGAAATTTATAAAAAAATATAAATAATTTTTTTTATATAAAACATTTTATAAAAATTTAATATACACATTTAATAAAAATTTCCTCTTCTTTTAAAATCTAAACATTAATATTATTATCATTTTAATTTTCTCTTCCATTTTCATTTTTCCTCTTCTCGCTGTCCTGGATCCGTTTTCATATTTGAGTTTTCGACTAAAAATTATTTAATGTTTTATCTTATTTAAGATTTTAAAAATCATTTGATTAAATTATTTAAATAACAGAAATTTTTATGCAAATTTTTTAAAAAATTATTAAATCCAAACCCGAACCTTAAAATGAACGGTTCAAATTTTATCATACACTTCATTTATCACACCTCAATTTTTTCCAATAATAATAATAACAACCACATTTTTATAGCAAATTATTATTAATTTTTTTTACATTGCCAAATAAATATTGAATTTGCTTTATATAAAGTATAAAACAATTTGATGTATACGTGGTAGTGACGTGGAGATGATAAGGCTTGACGTGGATGCTACTTTGTGTTTGTGGATAATAATGGAGGTAACATTGATTGATTCCATTAACAAATTATTGTATGGATTATTGGATTTATATTTAATAATGGGTGTTTTATATAGTAGGTCTTTGAAAAAAAGGTTTTTGCTTTGAATCCAACAGAAGGTTTGAATCTAACGATTGGTTCACATCTCGAGGTTATACAAGAAAAAGTACACCATCTACAGGATACACCGTTCTACACGTTGTATAAATTTTGGTGTCAAATCTGTCATTATATCTGACATCCTATCTGTTTTGTCGTAAAAAATTAATAATTAAAGTTTTTGACCTATCTTTACCTAATCATTATCATGACTTTGGGGTTGATTGATGTATCTATCGTTCTACTGTTAGGTTGTATGTTTTATTACCCTTCGCATCTGTACCTCATATTACCAATCAATAGTATGTTTATATTTTAATTTTTTCTATTAAATATGAATTTCAGTCTTTCATCAATGTCGTTAGTCTTAAGTGTTTCGTTAATAAAGATGACCTTCAATACAGACGAGGGATTTATTTTAAGTATGTACTTATTTCTATGTATTCTACTGTTAGGTCGTATGTTTTATTATCCTCGAGTTGTATCGTTTTATGTATTATGTTGTATTTTTTAATATCTCCGTGTCTGTACCTTATACTACCAATCAGTAGTATGTTTTCATTTCACTTTTCCCTGTTTAATATGAATTTCAATTTCTCTTCATTTGCATTTGCAGTAGTATTCAGGTGCGCCGTACAATACAAATGTTATATGTGTCAAGTTGATATATATTATTTATTAGATCGACGTGTATAGTATATTATTTAAACCATTAGATTAAATACTAATGACCACGATTTGAAGACGCACGGCGGCACATTCAAGGTATATACGATGCACCTGAAGTGTGCCCTATATATATATCAGAATCTCATAATATATATCACTAGTTAAATCGTAATGAAACTATAATTAAAGTATACAACGACATTTTAAACCTGAAACTTTTATAATAATTGTGATTTTGTGACAAGTTGACCGAATCTCTTTGTTGTGATTTGTTTATGTCTGGATTTTTTATGGAGTCCAGATCTAGACTCACACTAAATCTAGCCCATACTCAGTCCTAGTGTCTACATAATACAATCACATTATAACTTTGTAGATTAATAATTTTTGGTTTTATTTTCATCTCCCTCTCCTTTTCTATTTTCATCTACCATCTTCCCCTCCATTTTCATTGTCATTTTCACCTTTCTTACTATTTTATCAAGAATAGATTGTAAAGAAAACATCAACAGCACATCATTGTTATTATATTTTGGGTATAGTAATTTATATTTTGGGTTATTTATGATTTATTTAAAATAGTTATGGTTATTAATTTTATAAATCATGGACCAAATTCATTAATGTGGTAAGAGGGTTTGTGAGTGAAAGTAAGAGAGTTGATTTGGTAAATTTGGGGAAAATGTTAATTTTGGGAAAAATGGGTTAATTTCTATTTGGAAAATGTCAATTTTTTTAATTTTGGAAAAAATGTTAAATGTTTAATTTTTATTAATTTAGTTAATTTCCTGTTAATTTGAGGAAAATAAGTTAATTTTTATTAACTTGAGAGAGTTAATTTGGAGAAAATGAGTTAATTTCTATTCATTTTGTTAATTTCTATTCATTTTGTTAATTTCTATTCATTTATATAAACTAATTACCTAAAATTCATTTCTATTAATTTTTTATTCATTTCTATTAAAATAATTTTTATAAAATTTATTTTTTTGGATATTGTTAATTGGATTTTTTTAATTTAGATATATAGATTTTATAATTATTAATAGTCATGGATTTGGTCATGACAATACATTAAAATATCAGTGACTAATTTTATTGTTACAAAATTAACCACGGCCCTTCTAAATACTTGGCAAAAAATATGAGTGAAAAAATAGAAGGAATTTTTCAAAATAGTCATAGCCTTAACCATAAATAAAAAAGCCTTGGCTATTATTGAACAATTAGCCACGGCTTTTGAAATCAGTGGCTAAGTTTGTAGGCGTAACCCTAATTTCTTATAGTAACTTGATAATTTCTGGAAGAGAAGATGCGCCGGCGACAATGTGGGTTCTTCGGAAGTCTGGAGAGCCGTTAGCAGTGCACATCGGAAGATTACCTTCTAGGGTTTTCCGTCTAGCCTGTTTTGGGGAAAAATGGATTTACCGGCCGGTAGAAAAGAAAGAAGAAAGAAGAGAAGAAAGGGGGGAAATTGTAAAAGGAATTGTTGGTGTGTCGGCTCGCCGGTGTAAGCTCATAACCTCAACTCAGTACAAGTGTTAACTCAGAATTGTCAACCCCCCTAGTGGACCAGGGGAGGTATTTATAATGTTCCTTGCCTGCTCCTGGGCCTCGTGGGCTCGCCGGCCCACTCGCTCCTTCGGGCCCATTCGTGCGCCTAGGTCCTGAAGGCTACTTGTTTGGTCCATGGACCGTTGGGGCGGTCCATGGTCCCAACAGTACTCCTCCCTCTTCCCGGGGGGGTCGGGGGCCGTTCGTCCGTACCTGGCCTTCAACTTCCCCTCTTTATTAGTCTTAAAGACTTCTCGAGGTTCGAGCTGCTCCCTTTTTCTTCCCTCTTATAAATAGGGTATTTGCTACTTTGGTTTCTCATTCCTCTCTTCTTTCATGATGAGCATCTAGGATGTCCTTGAAGAGTATGGTCGTGAGGTGCAGCTTCAGCACGTCGCGTGGGCTCTGTGTCTGCTGTCGCCCGCCGGCGTCCCCAACCACGTGGCCGTGGTGGAGACTCAACGTCTCAACGCTGTGCTGATCGATGTCCACCGCCGCCTCTCTCAGTATCGCCGTTCTGATCTCCTCGCGAGCCGATATGCTGTCGACCCCCCTGACGCTGCTCCTGTCGCCGCCTCGGGTTCCCACCAGTCCTCGCACGCCGTCCATGCTCCCACCTCGATCGCGGTTCCTGTGGCTACTCCTGCAGAGGCTACTGGCCATCGCCGTCGGTCGCGCGGCCACCACCGCTCTCGTGGGTCCTCGTCCCTTTCGTCTACTGACCTGCGCCATTTTTTGTTGGGGTCCCTGAAGCCGGGCCGTTAGGCTCGCCCTAGTGCGATCCGCGCCCACTCCCGCGCCTCCTCGGGCTCGCCTTTGTGGATGCGGTGCCCGAGATGCCCTGACGCTCTCTATGTTTTTTGTTTGTCGCACTTGTAACTTGTTGTTTTTTTTGTTGCTTTTTCCCCGGCCTTCGCCGTATTCCTGGCCGTTGTAACCTTTGCTTTGTTAGTATGATGTTGTACTTCTCGTTTTTTTTTGTATTGGCGTTTTGATTTCGCCCTTGCGTGTTGGTGCGGTTTTATGCTATTCGGCGTCCTCTGCTGACGTTGCACGGGCCCTTCTCGAGCTTCGCCCGTCCTCCGACTCACTGACGGCTTCGCCGCCTTCACCCGTTACTAGGGGCAACCCCCTCCTTCGTCGGCGCTCCTCGTCCGTTCCTCCTTCCCCCTCGTCCTGGGGGCCCCCGCCCGCTACGTGGTTTTACTCGGCTCACCGGCCGGTCCCCTCGGGGATCGTCTTTGGACGCCCCCGCCTCGTCTGACTTGCTCTGTTCGGTCGTTGGGCCCGCGCGGTTCTTTTCTCGATGTCTCTCCGAGGCCCCGCTGTCCGTGTCGGGCGTTGATTTTCTCCCTGCTCCCCAACGACTTGGGCCGTGGGCTCCTTCAAAGACTTCTCGGCTCGCCTCAACCCATTAACCCCCGGTATCCGCGGCGCCTCGTCTTCTGTGCCCAAACCCCTATATAAACCCCTTCTCCTCTCTCCCCGCTCACACTTCTGCTTCACCCTCACTCTCGTCTCCTTCCGCTCTCACTCGCTCCTTTTTCTCCTCCCAGACTCTTCATGGCTGCTGCTCCTTCATCTGTTGCTGGCTCCGCCGCGGATGCCACCATCTCGCGCTTCCTCGACGCGCCGGATAGCAAGAATCCGCTGTCCATCGTCGGCGTCGACGCGATACGCGAGGCTCTTGACAAGATGGGTCGGCCTGAGCTCGAATTCACCGAGGCTGGGAACCACCTCGCCTCTCGTCCGCCGGCGGGCATGGTCGCCCTGTACACCAACTATGCCGAGTGTGGTCTGAAGCTAATATTCGGATTCGAATAATATTTATAAAAATAATATTTATAAAATAATAATCGGAAGTCGTTGTGAGGGTGAGGGATGAAAACCCTAAAAAAAAGAAAGATGAACCCTAACTGGAAATCTGAAATAGTTGGGAAATGGGAATAACAACGTAGAGACTCCTTGAGCCGGAAATCACGGTAACATTTGGAACATAGATTGAGCATAGCAGGACTTCCTAAACAACCGCAGTTATTTGCGCAAAGACGATGACCTTCCTGCATTGCTTGACATCTGTGTTGTTCTTCCGCCATTAATCCGTGTCTGAATATTCGGATTCGGAAGTCAGGAAGATATATAATCTGTTCAAAAAAGAATATTAGACATGGAAAGATCCACAAAAAAATAGAGAGATCTAATAAACAAAGAAAGAGAAAGGGAGAGATCGAAAATAAGAAATACCTGTGTCTGTGAAGTGTGAACGGGTGAGGCTGTGATTTCTGACTTTCTGTGAGCGTTGTGAGGGTGAAGGATGAAAACCCTAGAAAAAAAAAGATGAACCCTAACTGGAAATCTGAAATAGTTGGGAAATGGGAATAACAACGATAGGTTTTTTGGGTTTATAGCTTTTGTTAGTTTGAAGTTTTGTTTAAGTTTTAAAACTTAAAAAATATTTTTAAAATTTTATATATAGACCCTCAATAGTAAATAATATTAACAAGTTATATATATATTTATAAATTATAACATTTAAAGGTTATATATGTAAATTTATATTTTATAATAATATAAATATTTAATTTAAACGAACCGGATACCTGATATCTGAATTCGGTTCGTTTAAATCCGAATTCGAATTCGAAATCCGAATTCGAATTCGAATTTCGGATCGTTTACAGGCCTATCTGAAGCTCCCGCTCCCTCCACTCTTGGGTTACGTGCTGCGTTTCTGCGCCATCTCCCTCTCCCAGATCCCTCCGGCCGCCGTCGACCACTTGATGACATTCTCACTGCTCTGCCGCCGGGCTGGCGTCGAGGCTTCCTTGCCTTTGTTCCTTGTTTGGTTTGCGATGACGGCGATGCCCTCGGACCCTCGCCGTCTGCTGATCGCGCAATGGGGAGGCATGCTCTGTTCGACCAACTGGCCGACCGATCCCACAACTGGCGCGATCGGTTCTTCTTTGTTTCACTGGATGCCCTTGGTCCGATCGACCTGGAGAACCCGCCTCCCTCTCGTTGGGGGCTTTTAACGCAGCTGAAGAGCCGTACCGGTCCCCTCACTCGTGCGCAGCTGGATCTTCAGCAGAAGAATGCGAACGAGGTGCTGATCAAAATCTATCGCCGCGGGGCTGTGAACGCTCGGACATTGGCTCAGTCCTGGAGCTACTCTGAAAATTTGGAGTTTCCCATTAAGGTGGACTACACTCGGGACGGTCCGCCCAAGCGCTTGCACAAGAAGAGGGCCCTTGAAGTCCAGTTCCACCCTCCTTCGCCCCTGCCCCAAAATCCCGAAGATGAGCCCGAGGTTGAGGCCGATGCTGCACTTGAAGAGCACCGGGCCGAAAAACGGAGAAGATAGAAGATTCGGGCTGAGAAAAAGAAAGTTGAGGAGTTCGAGACCGAGTCTACCCCGCCCCTGACTCCTCCTTCCCCACTGTCCGACGACCTTCAAACTATTCTTCTGAAGGATGGGCTGAATCCCAACCTCTTCCATGAAGAATTGCGAGCACTCGTCCGAGTTCGCTGCTGGCATCGACCCCTCCTCCTTCGTGCCCCGCCTCGCGGGAATTTTAAGAAGAAACTTTCGTCTATCGACTCCTGGCTGCGGACGGAGGAGGAGTACGTACGGCAACTCGACCGCACCCCTTTGGATATCGATCGCGACCTCCATCACCAAATAATTCAGCTCTCAGTTCTCACCAAGGTCCGTTTGCAGCAGAGCCTCTGCCAAGACGAAGAGACCAAAACTCTGAGCGTGCAGGTCGCCGATATGTCAGCGCAGCTGGATGCCGTTGTGCGGGAGTGGGACCAACTAGTTGCGGACGCTTTGAAAGCGGTCGAGGAGGAAAGAGACCGTGCCGTCGCGGCCAAAGCTGCCCTTGATGCCGCCGTGACTGCTGCCCAAAACGAATTCGTGGCGTCGTTCGTGCCCACCTTCGAGAACCGTCTGGAGGAGATGAAATTTGACCATACGACCCAGCTTCAAGACTCGAAACGCACCGGCTTCTGGAAGGGCTACGTGCACGGGCGGAAGATGTGTGCCCTCGTTCATCTCCCCCTCGAAGATCTTGTCGTGCCTCGAAGCGTCTGTGACTGGGAGAGTTGGCAAGCTGTGGACGTTCCCAATTACCAGCCCCCCGTGGATGCGAGCGACTGCGAAGAAGAAGACCTCGAAACCAATTTCCCTGAGTACACGGAGCCCGTCTTAGACTGATGTGGCCTTTCGTTCGGCTGTGTATTTTTTGAATTCCGTTCGCTAAACACATTTTGACACTTAGGATTTCTTTTGTTCTTTTGGATGCTTGTTTTCTCTTTTTTTCTTTTGCAATATATCCCTTACGCTGTCTTACTTGTTGTATGTTTCCCTTCGGGGGGGGAATAAACTCCGAGCGCTCCCGCGCGGTCTTCCGACCTTGGGAAACCTCGGCGGGCCCCCCTTGTTTTTGCTCCATCGTTCCCAACTCGCCTCTGCCGCGGGGGATCGGGCGTTGCCCCCCTTTTCGACACTTAGAGTTTTTTCTTTCGCAATGTATCGTTTTCTTACTTATTGCGCGTTTTCCTTCGAGGAGCGGCCTGGGCCGTTCGAACGTTCCCGCGCGGTCTTCCGACCTTGGGAACCTTCTGCTGGCCATTTCGGCAGACTCCCTTTTTTTATTTCTCTCCTCTTAGTCTGGAAGTCGGCTGCATTTCGATTAATGGGGGCACTCCGGGTGCATTTCATTAGGCATCATGTGTCGTGGTCGGATGGCCCGATGTTACATACAGAGGGAGAAACAAAATCAAAAGAAAGATAGGACCCACGTGGTGCCCCGATCCTCATCGCCTATACTTTTCTAGGTTGTCGGCGTGCCACATCCTTTCTATCTCCTGCCCGTCTTCGTATCCTAGGCGGAAGATGCCCGGGTGAATTTCCTCCATGATGACGTACGGACCTTCCCATCTTGTTGATAGCTTCCTCTTCGTCTGGTCCACCCCCGTCACTTTGGCGTTTCTTAGTACGAGGTCGCCCCGCGCCAGATTCTTCTCGGCTACCCTCTCGTTGTGGTACCTCGCCACCCTTCGCTTGTACGTAAGGTCTCTGATGAACGCATCTTCTCATTGGTGCTCCAAATACTCGCTCTCTAGGAGCAGCGCTTGATCGTTCGTTCCTAGCTGGAACTGCTCGATTCGAGCCGTTGGCCATACAAGTTCGGCTGGCGCGACCGTCTCGATTCCGAATGTGAGGGCGAACGGTATCTGGCCTGTGGGGGTTCGGATGGTTGTGCGATATGCCCACATGGTCTCAGGGATCTTGTCCGCCCAATTACCTGGGTGTTCGCCACTTTCCTTTTCAAGATGGACACTATCGTTCGGTTTGTCACTTCCATCTGCCCGTTCACCTGCGAATGGTATACTGCGCGAAGCTTAACTTGATTCCGCTGTCTTTGCAGAATTCCTTTAACTTCTTCCCCGTGAACTGCGTCCCGTTGTCCGTTATTATTGGGATCGGGACTCCGAAACGGCAGATGATGCTTCTGAAGACGAAATTCGCCACATTCTGCTCGGTGATCGTGTTTGTGGCTTCCGTCTCGGCCCACTTTGTGAAGTAGTCTACCGCTACGAAGAGGAACTTCCTTCCTCTCGACGCCGGCGGGAAAGGACCTACAATGTCGATCCCCCATCTCGCGAATGGGACGGGCGTCGTTACTGCCTTTATCATGGTGGACGGCCGTCTCTGGACGCTCGAGTATCGCTGGCATTCGTCGCACCAGTCGACGATTTCTTCTGAGTTCTTTATTGACTCGAGCCAGTAATAACCTTGCCTGACTACTTGTTTCTCCAACGCCCTTCCACCTTGGTGTGCCCCACTTGCCCCCTCGTGGATGCTCCGTGCGATGGCTTTACCGTCCTCCCGCGAAACGCACAGCCGTAGGGGGGCCTCTTCCGCGGCGGACTGCCGGTACAGCTTTCCTTGAGCCACTATGAACCAGGCGGCTATGTTCCTCAATTTTCTGGCCTCCATTGGATCCGCTAGCTTCTCGCCCGCCTCGATGAATCTGCTAATCGGCGTTCTCCAGTCTCCCGAAGTTATCACCCCGCACAACGCTGCCTTGGAGCCGCGGGGTCTCGTCGGGTGCTCTTGGTTCTCGATTCAAATCCATCTTCCTTCAGCTTTTCCGGGGGATGCTCCCAGCTTGGCTAGTGTGTCAGCCTCCCCGTTATCCTCTCTCCCAATCTGGGAGATCCTCCACTCCTCGAGCCTGCCCAAGGCCATTCTGAGTTCGGTTACATAGACTGACATTGAGTCTTCTTTGGACATGAAGTCCCCCCTTACTTGGTTTGTCACCTGCCGAGAGTCTGTGTGGAAATGCACCTTGGCCGCGCCCAGTGCCCGCGCCAGCCTGATCCCCGACAGAAGGGCTTCGTACTTCGCTGCGTTGTTGGTCGCCCGAAATTCGAAATGGATCGAGTACTCGATCTTTTCTCCCGTTGGGGTTTTTATCACGAACCATCCACCATTGCTCGTCCGCTCTCCCCAGTCTCTCGGGGCTAGCTCGGCCATGAAGTCCGCTACTGCCTGTCCCTTGATCGCCTTGGCCGGTACAATATCTATGTGGAATTTCTTAAGTTCCATGGCCCACTTAGTTAGTCTCCTCGAGACGTCTGGCTTTTGCAACAGCTGGAGCAGCAGGTGGGCCGTTGGGATTGTGATGGTGTGGGCGTGGAAGTATGGCTTCAATCTTCAGACCGCCGAGATAACCGCTAGGGCTAATTTCTCGATGTCCGGGTACCTTTCCTCCGCTCCCTACAGCGAACGAGAATGCTAATACACCGGCTTCTGCACGCCTTCCGCTTCCGAAACTAGTATCGCGCTGATGGCCGTATCCAAGCATGCGACGTATATGGTGAGCGGCTCCCCTCTCGTGGGGGGGAGGATTATCGGTAGGCGAGATAGCTGGATTTTGAGCTCCTTGAATACTTCCTCACATTCGTCCGACTACGCTATTCTGGGGCCAGGCTTTTTCAGGAGCTGAAAGAACAGGCGCAAGCGATCCGCCGTTCTTGGCAAGAACCTACTCAGGGCCGCTTCCTTTCCATTCAGCTTCTGGACATCCTTTATCGTCCATGGTGGGGTCATGGCCATGACGGCTTCGACTTTTTCCTCCCTCGGCTTGATCCCCTCTTCGCCTTCAGTTTCAGCTCCGCCCTCCTGACGTTGGCGAGTGTCTCTTCTAGGTCGGCTAGGTGCGTCCTGGTTTCCTTTGATCGGACTAGTATGTCGTCCACTTCGCGTTCCTGCCTATCTGTTTCCCGAATACCTTGTCCATTAGCCTCTGAAAGGTAGCCCCCGCATTTCTTAGGCCAACCGGCATTACCTTGAAGCAGAACGTGCGCATCTCCGTGATGAAAGATGTCTTCTCCTCATCTTCTCTTGCCATGGGCACTTGGTTGTACACTGAGTGCGCGTCCATGAAGCTCAGCAGTTCGCACCCAGAGCTCTGGTCCACTAGCCGGTCTACCGACGGTAGCGGGTAGCTATCCTTAAGACATGCTTTGTTGAGGTTTGTGAAATCGACGCACATCTTCACCTCGCGTCCGCCTTTCTTACCATGACCACGTTGGATAGCCACGCGGGGTAACGCACTGGGCGGATGAAACCCACTCGTAGGAGTTTTTCGACTTCTGTTTCTGCTGCGTCCCTTTTTTCTGCCCTTAGCGGACGCAGCTTCTGCCTGACGGGGGGGATGCCTGGGGCCACCGCGAACTTGTGTTCTGCTAGCGCCCGAGATACCCCGCTCAACTCCCCCAGCTCATTTGCGAACAAATCCTCATTCTTCCTGAGGAGCTGCTCCAGCCCGCTTCTTAAGTCTTGCAGGAGGCCCTTTCCTATGCTCACCTCATTTTATAATTTCTGGAGGGGAAGATGCGCCGGCGACAATGTGGGTTCTTCGGAAGTCCGGAGAGCCGCTAGTAGTGCACGCCGGGAGATTACCTTTTAGGGTTTTCCGCCCAGCCTGTTTGGGAGAAAAACGGATTTACCGACCGGTAGAAAAGAAAGAAGAAAGAAGAGAAAAAAGGGGGGAAATTGTAAAAGGAATTAATCTTTATTTCTTTGATTAATCAGTGTGAAACTTGAGTAAGTTTATTGAGATTAATCCTTAATTATTTATACAAATTTAACAACTAATTATTACAATCAAACTAACAACTAATTATTACAATCAAACTAACAACTAATTAATTCAAGATTAATCTAATTTAATCGGGTCCTGGATCCAGATCCGATTGAAGTTTAATTGTAACAATTGCTGCACAGATACACAAACTTATTAGTAATAACAAATAGGTTCTTGACTTTAGTTTGTGATATTTATTTAGTAGTCCTTGGATTAATTATATTTCTTATATAACCAAGACTTACTAAATAGTTGTAATATTTATGATTTGATCTATATATCAAATTCTTATAGTTATACAACTTCTTTTGTAATAACCTTTTATTTCTTTTAATTGTATTTGAGTCCAAATAACGATTTATTGAAACATTTAAAGAAGATTGATACTCCGTGTAACATTGGGGTAAAAATCTCCAATTTCGAAACTAAAACATTTCGTGTAACATTGGGGCTCATGATGCTTGGAAGTCAGTCGAAAGCCATTTCATGTAACATCAATTTCACATCTGTGATCTTTAATGAATGATTTATTTTCAAAAATATGCATTTTATCATTTTATGGGTTTGAACTTTGAATGAATAAAAATCAAATATTTACCTTAGAATCCATGTTTTATTGTCTTTCTAAGCTTTGAATTTGTCCTCCATTGCTTTTTTCCAATGAAAAATCATAAGTGGTGAGACATGCCTGATCACGTCAGTCACTCCCAGCAACGCCCTTCAACAAGGACTAGGGTTCCGTCGCTTTACGCCGGACCTCCGGAGAGATCCACGGATACGGGCAAGTGTCTACGTCAAGTACTCAAAACAACACCTGGGAATCGCCGACTGAGACTATCAAGTCGCCGACTCCAGGGGTGAATCGCCGATTCTACGCCTCGTTGGTCAGTTCTGGTAGACTGCCAACCTGGCTCATGGGGAATCGGTGGCTTCACCTCTGAATCGGCGACTCTCAGTCGTTACTTGACTTGGCCCACGCCATTATGTCACCCTTAATGGGGCACCATAATAGCGTGGGCCCAACGGGTAATGAATGAGAAACGTCCCAAAGACCCTATAATAGGGGCCCTTGTGGGGTCTTCTCATTCATCAAGTAATCCCTCCACACACTTGACTCCACACTCCAACCAGAGAACCAAGGAACCCGAGTCGTCGACTCCCACACCTGAGTTGCCGACTCCCCTCCACTTCTGCAGGTATTTGACGTAGAGCGCGCGTCGTGGATTCCAAAGCCTCCGGCCCTCCTCGCGACCCCGCGAGTCTACTGGTAGCAGATTTCGTGTTTCATCATACTTCAATTGGAAAAAGGGTAAATTACTTAAACCTGTAATATTGCAATGAAGGGATGCCTTAGAGACATTCATGTATTGAACTTGTACAGATAATAAACAGAAGAAGAAAAAATGGAAACAATCACTTTTTTCTTATAAGGAGAGAATAATTTCTTTGGTTCACGAAACCAACAATGGAATTACAAAGTAAAAAACATAGAATAATGCATTATGTTATTTATATAACACGCAAGTGAAATGAAATTACCAAATTAGGAAGAACTCAAAAGTAAAAATAACAAGTTCATCAAATAAAATTCCTAATGCGATGATTGGACTTCACAATTCAAAGATCAGAAGAAGAACCCACATACCACACAATGAAACAACACAGAAAAGAAGTGAGAAAAACTACCCAGTAACTGTGAACTGCTGAGAGTGGGAAAAATATTTCAAAATCAGTTTATATGATTAGATTCAGATTTTGAGAAAGCAACTGAGTATTTGATTGGGATCGACATATGCATATACGTGTAGAAATCTATAAAATGGCCTAATAGAACTGGTAGATTTAAGAAGAACTCACCGTTAGTATTTCCATTCTCCTCTATGATACCGTATAGCCAGCAAGTATCACTCTACAACCTCCTTCTCTTTAGCTTTATTTTCTTGACCTAAACTACCCATCTTGGTATCAGTTCCAACATCTCTCTCCACTTTCTTATCAACAGCCTGTCCATGATCAGAGTTCTCTCTTATTCTCCACAATCCACCCCTTCTGGATCTCCTCTTCCTTCGCTTTCCCTTTGTCTCCGCATCAGCTGCGTCATGCTCAGCTTTGATGGCTTGGACAACTCTCATGATGCTTCCAACGCAAGAAGAGTACTTGAACATGTTAGATTTTTTGCGGACAACGTTTAGCACGAAATCGATGAAATCCAACGGTTCACCTTTCTGAACAAGCATCTCGGCAAGAACCTCCGCATTCGTAGACGAAGATATGGTAGAAGAAGATGGCTATGCCGTCGTCGAAGTTGAAGAAGAAGCTTTAATCTATTTCGTCTAGAAGAATGAATCGTGTTGGTCTAGAAGAGAAGATGTCGCGGTCGTGGTTATGAAGAATGATGGAGACCAAACCATTTAGGAACTTTTAGAAGAAAAAATGGGTTTCCCCATTCTTATAGAAACGTACTTGTTTTTTTTTCCGGAAAAATGAAGAGCAGAGGAGTATCAGGGGAAATATATGTCGGAAAAATGAAGCCGAGCTCAGGGGAAATAATAAAAACGGACGCCTGAAGAGCATAGGAGCATCGCGGAAGCACGGGAACAGAGTATCGAGGGTTTTGGAGGGAGAGCGAATGGGGAAAATGTTTTTTTTTTAATATTAAAAACGAGAAAATATCCCATTCGCCATCTCCAATTTGCACTACGTTCCTTGAATCGATATCCAACAACGGTTATTTTCGTGTACTACTCGGTGTGAAGAATTTCTACCACCGCATTGCATCATCTCGAGGCATTTTTACAATGTCTGCCTACCCGTTAATCAAATTACTATCCATAAAGTTCTATTGTAATTTTTCTTGTACCTTAATGAACATGTCAAGTCGACCTGTCATGTTATTTTAGTGACGCTTGTACTATTTTTTTTCAATTTCTAAACTGCAATAGTTGTTTTTTTGAACTTCATCTTCTTCCCAAACCTCCTCCTATAAATATCCATGTTCTTCATCACTCTCTTACGCCTAACCATGGAATTTAAACCAATACCCATATCCTCTGATGAAAGTGAGATTTCAAGGGTTGTACTTTCCGATGATACCTCGAAAGCAATATTATCCGATGTTCCATCTGAGATTTCACTAGTTATCATCTCAAGTGATTCAAGTGCAACACCTAGCCTTGATAATGGTATTTATCTTCATTCATTTTCACTTTCATCAGAATCTACTCATGATTCTAGCAGCTCAATAATAGGGGTGAAGGCATCCCACAATCTCAAGATTCTAATTTTCCCTTTCCTCGGACTCCATCCTCAGGTGTTCGTATTCTGGTTACTCCGTCGAACATATCTGATACGTGCACCTACTCATCCTCAACCTCTTTTGTAAATCAACATAATCTGCCCGACATAATCATTAATGATTTCGAAAATTTGATGAAGGGATTTACACATTCAGACTGCCATTACTCAGAGATTTTATCACCTATCAAATCCTAGCATGCACTTACGTTCTACATGTTCTATTATTTTATGAAACTACCATCAGGAAATCATTTTATACTACTATTTTTAAACAATTTCTGACGCCACCGTACGAACGGTCACAGTTGAAGAATCATACAATTGCAAGAATCCAACGGCCACAACACGTTTGGCGCAGATAGCGCAAACAGTGTTTGGCACACTGGATTCGTTCCCTATTAAAAGAATTTCAGATACTACTTGGGAGTGACTTGGACAGATACTAGGTACCTATCATGTACGGTAGTATATACCGAGTTATTAATAGCTTCCAGGTAGCTATCTAATTTTTTATTATTTCTTGTCAACAGGTAACATGGAACCGGCTACTGGTTTATCAGATAACTGGTGTAAAAAATCGACGGTCCAGGGGCTTCCTTAAAGCGAACAGCTGTGATGGAAGAGGGTTCTCATAAGAACCCTTCTTACCTGATATGGACCGTAACTTAATACATGAAATATTTAAAAAAATTACCACCACACATATTATACTTGTGGGGTTTACAGTCAAAACCTGTCAACTGCTGCTTGTTGAACATATGTATTTCTTGTAACTCATTCACACCATTTTTAACCTTGCAAATAAGTTTGGGTTTAAAAGTTAATTTCATGCTTAATGCTCTAAGAAATTCTTCTGAGTAGTATGGTTCATAGTTTAGACGTTGGATGGATCTCATGTTTTTTTAGAGTTTTATAGACTTTATATTGGGTTTTTTCTCAAATTGTTGGAAAAATACATGTTCATTAAACGTATAGAATGTACCATGTTTAGTCCATTTATTCGCGTAAAGGAGTCTGTCACCTTCTTGGATTAAGTTAGATCAGTTTACTATTATTCCTTTGCGTAAATTTTGAAATGTTGAAACTATAATCTTTACAAAATATTGGTTGCAAATTAAGAAGGTAGGGTCGATATGACCAAAAGCCGTAAATTTTGAAATCAAGATTGTTAGGAAGTTGTCTACTATCTTTGAAATATTCTGACCACTGAAACCTAAAAAATACGCATAAATAATTTATATAAAAATGAGGTAATTGGTTAAACAAATATTTAATACATTATTTACATACTTGAAAGGCTAAAACTTATGTGTCCAACTCAACACTCTTTCCTTGCACCTATAAAGGAGAATAAGTAGTTATAATTCTGTTATGTAGTCGTGATAACACTCTTGTAAATACACTATGAATATGTTTAGTGATTAATAATAATTCAACAAGTTATATACTTGACATGGTATCAGAGCCTAATAGTATTCTGTTAATCTCACAAAGAAGGATGCACAATCATGTTCGATGGTTGGATTGATCGTCGATAGAGGAGTGTCTTTAATTTTTTGGTGAACTCTACTAAGGGAACATTTTATTTGCATTCGATAGATGCCTTTGCAGATGAGAAAATTGCAAATTTTATTGCAAAAGGTCTTGAAGATGCAATAGAGATTGTTGGCAAGGACAATGTGGTTCAGGTAAAATGTTTTTTATTTGTAGTACCTCATTAATCATTTGTAGGTCTTGAAAATGATTTCCTTTCATTTTAGATTTGCACTGACAATGCAAGCAACTATGTGACGGCCGGAAAGATACTAATGGACAAGTATGATCACCTATTTTGGACCCATGTGCTGCTCATGTTCTCGACCTCTTACTTGAAGACATTGTAAAGCTACCTATGTACAAGGATATTATTTGAAATGATCGCAAATTTTTTACACATGTCTACTAGCATACCACCCTACATCGTGCATGGCTGAAGCATAACAAAGGAAAAGAGCTTATACGATGTGGAGTAACTAGGTTTGCGACAAATTTTTTTACTCTCAAAAATTTATATGAATGCAAATCCAAATTGAGGAGTTTTGATTGGGAAAAGTGGACTAGAATAGGTCATAAGTTAGATGTTTCTGATTTGGTAATCAACACCCATTTTTGGATAACTCTTGAGGATTTGCTTCGAGCTTCACAATCCATTTTGGTTATTCTGAGAATGGTTGATGGTGACACTAAACCGACTATGCCATATCTAGTTGGTGCATTCGAAGATGCTAGAATTGCCGTGAAGACCAATTTTAACGATGATGAAAGTAAATATAAACCAATTTGAAATCTAATGGACAAGCGGTGGGCAAAACATTACCAATCACCTCTTGTGAATGTTGGTGGTTTCCTGAATCCTAGGGTGTTTTACAACTTGCAAAAGTATGATTTTCCTTATAATTTTCTTTGAAACTCAAGTGATACTTGATACTTCCAATTTTGATTAAATTGTAGGTCTAATCCAGAATTGGCCAACACTTGTCAAGAAGCATTTGAATATTGTGTGGCACGCATGATCCCAGATGTGCACCAACGGACTAAGGTGGTGGTAGATTCAAGCCTCTACATCAACAAATCCGGAAGATTTTCTTCCGAAGTGGCTGAACTAGTAATTGAGGATTTAGAGCCTAGTAAATATCATTTTATTAAATAAAAATTGTAATTTGATCTGAATTTCAATGACCTTATGCATTTTCAGAATTTAGTTCGATGGTAGGAACATTTTGGATCAAGAACTCCTGAAATGAAGACCTATGCCATGAGGATTATTGGACTTTATTATTCCGCATCCAGTTTATGTTTAAGCATGTGAGTATTATCCTCATTAGTATGAATTTCTTAAATTCAATTAATCTACAATTCTTAATTTTGCATTCCCCAATTGCAGTTTCATACTAGGAGTCGTAATCGATTGAAAATCGAACAACTAGATGATCTGGTGTTTGTGAATTATAATAAAAAGCTTGAGGAACGATTACTGAGAAATATATTGCTTGAGGAAGATGGCCAGGGAACTTATGACCACATCCGTCTAAAAGAATCAAATATTACAAGTGAATGGATGACAGGTATTGAAGAAGAATCTGAGGAGTTTGTATACACTGAGGAAGGTTTGACTACATGGACCATGTTAGAGGAAGCAACCGGAGCAAGAGAGCATCTCGAGCCTTTTACGATCGAGGAGTGGCCAAGCAAGACCATTCACTACTCAAGCTTCTCTTTCTACTGATGTTTGTGAAAGATTTCGACGAACCTACCAAAGAAGTAAAAGAAGGATACATGCAACCTCAAATGCTAGCGGAAATTGAAGAAGAAGAATAGATTTGCATCTATAAGACATTTAGAGTTTTGAACTATAATTGTACTTTTTATTTTGACTCCTAAAACTTAATATTTTCAAAATATTATTTTGAATTCTAAAATTAATGATTTCACTTGATCACTACTCTTTAGTTAAGTATGGTATTGACTATTAATTTATAATATATTGAATATTGATTGCATAATACATAGTATATTAAGCATGGTAGCCGACACTACGTGCTATGGCGTAACTCAAACCTTGGTTGTGATATCACTCTTGTAAATACACTATAAAAATTGTTTAGTGATTAATGATAATTCAACAAGTCATATACTTGACATGGTATTAGAGCCTAACACTATTCTGTTAATCTCATTTTTCTTCTTGCTTCTCCGTCCTTTTCTTCTCATTCAATGACGACCGACGGAAATGGCAAAAGCTCCTCGACGTCGGAAATATTTCTTGGGACTTTGGATATACATTTAATTATTTAAATATTTAATTGATATTAATTAGTTTATCGATATTTACTGTTTAATATCTTTAGGTTTCCAATTTTATTTGCTTACACATGAACTTGTTTACATTACTTATTTGTTTATGAAATTAATAATAGTTTAAATCATTTGATTAATTTACATTTTTGGATAAATTTCGATTTCTATTAGATTTAAATGGATAAATTTATCACAAGAAATCCAAAAAAAATCAATTGAACTAGTTGCCAAAAAAACGATATGATTTTCAAACAAAAGACTTAATATCGGATCCTGATTTACGACAACCAATCTCTGATTATCTCTTTAATGAAAGAGATATTGTTCGTCATTTATATCTTCTCGCCGGACCTTGTCAACCTCATTTTCAATTTCCATATACAGAGAAAGGGTCAAGCAAATGGTGTTTTCAAAGTGATTGTTTCGAAACATATCCTTAGTTAAAATATAGTGTTGCGAAGAATGCTAAATATTGTTTGCCTTGCTATCTTTTTCCTTCAACCACGCCAGATCAAGCTTTTATCTCAAATGGATTTGTTACTTTTAGTCAAAAAGATAAATTAAGGAAGTATGTGGAAAAACATTCAAGTGACTTCATAATTTATCACGAAAGAAATGTGACAAGTTGATAAATGACAAAACACATATGAACACTTGTGCAGAGACACAATCAAATGAGATCAAAAATACTTATCGCACTCGTTTAGGAGACTCTATTGATACTGTCCGTATTCTTATACATCAAGCACTAGCATTTTGTGGACATGATGAAACAAAAAACTCTAAGAATCGAGGAAATTTTCTTGCGCTTCTGCAATGGCTTGCTAATTATAATGAGGAAATCAACAAATTAAGTTGAACTGAACAATGCACCTAGTAATTTTAAGTTAACCTCTCCACAAATTCAAAAAGACATCATTTATGAAATTTCTAATCTTACTGCTGAAACCATTATTTCTGATATGGGAGATGATGTATTCACACTTTTGGTTGATGAATCAGGAGATTGTTCGATACGTGAGCAAATGACTGTGGTTTTATGAGATATGTCAATCGAGAAGGTTTTAATTTGGGAAGAATAATTGGTTTAGTTGAAATAAGCTAGCGATACCAAAGCAATATCTTTGAAAACTGCTTTGGGAGATTTCTTTGTCTATATGATTTAACTTTTGATAGATTAAGAGAGCAAGGTTATGATGAAGAAAGCAACCTGAAAGGAAGACTGAAGGGACTAAAAACCCTTATTATGAACTAAAATTATGAACAATGCATCTATTTCTTATTTTCTTCCAAAGGATAACTTTGCTCATTATGATAAGAAGAAATTAACAGAATTTTCAAAAATGTATCATTGATTTTTCGACAATCGAACTTATACAATTGGAAGATCAAGCAGAGACAATTATTACTCATTCAAAGACACAAACGAGATTCAAAAGTTATCGATATTGCCGATCTTGCTCAGTTTATGGTTAAAGAAAAGCTAGAAAGACAAATATTATCATTAATTCTACTGTCTTTTGACACGAGCTTTGCTTTTACCTGTTGCAATAGCTAGTGTGGAACGAGCTTTTTCTGCAATGAATATTATAAAGACGGATTTGCGAAATAAAATGGGTCAAGAGTAGAATTTGTCGTGGTACCATACATAGAAAAAGATATTTCGCAAACAACATTAGTAATGAAGCAATCATAGAACGGTTTCAAGTTAGGGAGAAACGCCGAGTTGCAATTTAAATTTATGAAACAAACACCACAAAAAAAAGGACATTGAATGACGGACTTTAATTTAATGGAGGAAATCCGTTATCAATAATTTAATTCTTTTGATGACGGAAATCCGCTATCAATTGTTTTACTCCGCCGAGGAAAGGGTTAGGCTCGACGACGGATATATATGGGGTTATCCTGACGGTCTTTAGATGATGGAAATCCGCCATTGATCATTTATGATGGAAAAAATCCGTCATATAAAGACCGTCATACTAGGTCTTATTTCTTGTAGTGAAATTATCGATGTATTTTGTTAAACTATTAGACTTTATATTTGCATAGACTTTGTATTTGTTTACACTTTAGATTTTGTATTTTATTTTTCTAAAAAAATTAATCAAAGTCCCAATTTTTTTTTTTTGCTTTGTCTTTTTCTTTTCCTTCAACGGCAACTAAGGGTGGGCACCCGATCCGAATGGATATTTTCGCCCATGAAATTCAATATGAAGGACCAAAACCTGAGTGTTTTTTACCCGAACTACTAGATTAATAAAAAAATCTTCCAGTGATTTCTTTTTCTTCCAACTATTCGTTCTCGAATATTATGCCATAAACATGACGAAATCATGATATATAGTTTGATCAACATACTTAATTTGTCTTGGAAATCAAATTTTGTAATTAATCAAATTCTCGACAAAAAAGTTTGTTAAAATCTCAATCCTGTAAAAATAAAAATGATCAACTAAGCACTCTTTGATTTAGAAGAACTGAATGCCGAAGACGAAAAGAAAGATTCATGTGAAGCTTACTTTTGTTGAGCCAATGGTAGTCGACAACATGCTACATGCACTGATTAGGGAAGATATGTTTGAACAATCATAGGTTAAGAAAAAAATGGTTCACGACAACACCATTTCACAACAAACATGTGGGAGCATATTATTACAAACTTAAGGTTCGAGCACATGAGGATGCAACTAATTCCCTGAGCAATGGATATGTATGACCTACCTGATGGAAAACTACGATAGAAAAAGGAGAAACACTAGCTAGATATTCCGGTACATATGTCTTTCCCTAACTTATTTACAAAATATTTGAGTAAAGACATCCTGTCTAGAGCCGCAAGCATGTTGGGGAGTCCTATCAACGATACTATGACTTCATTGGAGACAAAACCTTTGCCAAAGCTTGCATAATAGTTGCTTATGATTTTGCATACCTACCAAGGGTTCTTGTACTAATAGAAGAGAAAAAAGGAAGATCGAAGGGAAGCACTAGAGGTATCTTATATGGAATCAAGAGGAATACATACATGGAGGTATCAAAAATTAATATTACTATTTGACACAAGATCGACAATCAACGATGGCCGAATCGATTTGCCAGAGTGAACGACGGTCAGATTTGGGGAGGAATTGTGGTCGTTGTGTGGAGAATGAAAGTGGAGAAAAAATAATATTTCATTGGAATCAAATAACATTGTTTACAACCTTATTTATACTAATTGTAATTAACTATAATTTGTTAATTATCTTTAACTAATTACAATTAGTTTTAAACAACTAATTAAATTCAATGTCTTTAAACAACTAATTGTAATTCAAGATTTTTGATCCATTGATTTTGTGCTGTATATGAAGGTTAATATCTTCCATTGGGATTTAATATTGGCCGGCCCATATACGAAATTCTCCAAATACCTTGTTATTTCACTTAAGTCCAAAAATGTTTCACAGATTATCTTAAGAGACTTAAAGTAAAATGAAGCTATTTTTGACGTCTTAATGAGTTCATTTACTAATGAGTTCATTTACTCCCCCTCAAGTCTTAATGAGTAGATATTTGCTATTCTAAGCTTGAGAGAGGCTCTTGATATGTTGTTTTTATTAGAGTATAACTGTTTAGGATAACAGTCATAATAACAAAATGTCAAAATGTAATATAAATACATAGCTATTAATCACAACAAAATACAATACAATCAATCATTTGAATGTAATTGTAATATGTTATCTGTTACTTCCGTCGCCGGAATCGCGATCTGCTTCTTCCGCGTTCTGCTACTTTCGACGTCGGAATCGCAATCCGCGATCTTTCGCATATCCGCGACAGATTCTTCACAATCTTCCGCGACCTTCCGCGAGATCTTCTTCCGTAGCAGATCCGCTACTTCTGCGATCTTCTTCCGCAACAGATCTTCCGCAACAGTCGTGATCTTCCGCAACAGATTCCGACTTCAGACTTTGACTTCCGCAAATACACAATCTTCCGCAACAGATTCTGCAAATTTGCATTCCACAACAGATTCTGCAAATACGCGATCTTCCGACTTCGTTCTTCCGTGATTTCAAGTCTTCCGCAAAATCAATTTTTCTTTTCTTTTCTTTTCAAGTCTCCCGTGATTTCAAGTCTTGCGATTTCAAGTCTGACTTCTGCGATTTCAAATACTGACTTCTGCGATTTCAAGTCTTGCGATTTCATACATACATCATTTCGACTTCCGCAATCTGTCTTCCGACTGCAATCGCAATCCGCGTTCTTCCGTCATTTCGTTCTTCCATGTTCTTCCGTCTGCCAACTTCCGCAAGAGCGAGTCTTCCGTCTTCCGGGGACTGCCGACGTCAGATTTCAGACTTCCGCAAGATAGAGTCTTCCGGCTTCTGACTTCTTCCGTCTTCCGATTTTAGACTTCCGATTCAACTTCTGATTTTGATTTTCCCAAGTCTTCCGATTCTTGCGATTCAACTCCCGATTTCATACTTCTGCAATAGACTTCGACTTCTCAGTGCTTACTGCAATTGTTCCAGGAACAGCTCAATTCAAACCCGTCAAGATTAAGTACCACCCAAAAACTCACCAACGATAACTTCTTCACATGTCAGGCACAAATCAAAACTCTTCTAAAGGGATATGATCTCCTGTCATACATGGATGGATCGATCGTGCTGGATAATGATCCTAAAATTCAGTAAGACCAATTGCTTTTGGAGTGGATCTTCTCCACACTTCACACCGACGTCCTAGCACAAATCCCAAGCGTCGAAACTTCTGCCGAAGCTTGGAAACAACTGCAACAGTTGCATGCGTCATCTTCAGGGTCAAGGGTGTTGCAGATCCGGCAACAACTTCAAACAATAAAAAAGGGTGATCTATTAATCGATGCCTATTTAATCAAAATCATAAGGTTAGTGGATGGATACCTTGAGGACTGCCGGAGTAAGTGTTTAAACAGGAGAAGTCATATTATATATTCTTGGGGGATTGGATACTGACTATGAAGCTATAGTTGCCGTAATTTTATCTCAATTAGAGACAATGAATCTGCCAACGGTACGCACACTTCTAACAAATCAGGAAATTCGAAACTCAAAGGTTAGGAACTCTCAAACAACTTTTTCAATTAATGCAATCAACCATAATTCTAAACGAGACCGAGAGACGAGACCGGTATGTCAAATATGTGGCAAACGTGGACACATCGCAATTGCATGTCACAACAGATACAACGAAACTCTTTATCCAACACCTCTGGAGCATAGAGCACGCCAGAAGGCTCAGATGAACAAAACTATGCAAAAGGCAACTCCGGCAGAAATTAATGCACTCTGGAATCCAGATTCTGCAGCTACGGGGCATGTCTCTACGTAAATCTTTATAAATCTGATGGTGCAGGTAATCATCAGTATGTTCATCTACATAAATCTTTTTCGAACCATCCGGGTATAGTGGTTGCAGATGGTGCAGCAGTGCCAGTTGAAGGAGTTGGAGATTCAATCTTCTCCAAAAATAATTATAATATTCATGTTAATGATATTTCTGTGGTTCCATCGATAGCAAGAAATTTGCTATCAGTCTACAAGCTTTGCAATGACAACAACTTCGGAATATGGTTTGACAAATCATGTGTATGTCTATTGGACTTGCAGACTGAAAAATTAGTAGCAAAAGGCAGAGCTGCGAATGGAATGTACGAGCTAAATCTGGACGATGCGAGAGCGACAACGGAGGTCAACAGAATAAAATCTGTCTCAATGGATTTATGGCATTATCGCTTAGGCCATATTTCATCAAAAACAACTTTGGACATTGTTAAACTTTTTAAACTTCCTGTGAATTCAGTAAATAAAGATCTTAATTGTCGTTTATGTGTAATGGCCAAACATCATCGTCTTCCTTCATATACACGTCCGAAAAATTCTGCATCAAATCTGTTAGATATTGTGTATGCAGATCTTTGGGGACCGGCACCGATACCTTCTACGAATAGACATTTTTATTTTATTAATTTTGTGGATGGGTTCTCCAAGCATAATTGGTTATTTTCCCTAATAGCAAAATCTGATGCATTAAAAGTGTTTAAATTGATCAAAGTGTTTGTTGAAAATCAAACAGATAGGAAGATAAAAGCTCTACAAACAGACAATGGAGGCGAATTCCTGTCATTCAAGGGATACCTAGAAGAATGTGGCATTGAGCATCGTCGTTCATGTCCATATGCTCATGCACAGATGGGAACTGTAGAAAGACGCCACAGACATATCGTAGACATCGGTCTTGCCTTACTCCATCACGGAAACATTCCTCTCAGATTCTGGCATCATGCGTTTGCTACAACAAGCTTTCTCTACAATCGAACTCCGACTACTTCACTTGCCGGTGACTCACCCTTCAAGGTTTGGTTCGGTGAAACTCCAAGTTATTCGGATCTTCGGGTATTCGGATGTCTCATTTACTCAAATTTACGCCCACTTCGCAAAAATAAATTCAGTTACAGATCGGACCCTCACATTTTCTTAGGCTATCCACAAAACCATCGGGGGTATTTGTGTCATAACCCTAAGACAAATAAATTTATTATTTCAAGGGACTGTGTATTTTTTGAAACAGATTTTAGCCAAAATAATCAACTACTAGAATCGCAAGAATCTATGTCATCAGGATTTTTCGATTCAAGCATTCCTGGTCCATTAACATCATCTCAAGTTGACCCAATAGATGCAGACTCAAGGCAGCATGATACAATGTCAGACTCTATCACAGAAGATGAATATGATGATCAAGGCTTTGGTCAACATATCGTATCACCTTTTGGTCAACCATCAGGGACAGTAACAAATGTTTCCGAAAATCCATTACAAAATCATCAGATGATAACAAGGGCAAGGAGTGGGATACGAAAACCGAATCCTAAATATATCTGCCATATATCAGCTACAGAACTTATGGTTCCTTCAGGGGCTACCAAGGCACTTGAAGATCCAGAGTGGGATACGAAAACCGAATCCTAAATATATCTGCCATATATCAGCTACAGAACTTATGGTTCCTTCAGGGGCTACCAAGGCACTTGAAGATCCAGAGTGGGCGGATGTAATGAAGAAAGAATATGACGCATTGATTGAAAACAACACCTGAGAGCTGGTAGGACAATCACCAAATCTTAACGTGCTAAGTTGCAAATGGGTTTTTCGTAACAAATTCAACCCGGATGGAACATTGGAAAGACGAAAGGCACGTCTGGTAGCAAATGGTTTACGTCAAAGAGACGACGTAGATTACAATCAGACGTTCGCACCAGTAGTCAAACCGGTAACAGTCTGAATTTCACTAGCATTAGCAGTTAGCAAAGGATGGTCAGCGATACAGTTAATTAGATATCTCAAACGCATTTTTGCATGGGGTACTCGATGAAGAAGTATACATGCGCCAACCAACGGGATTTACTAATCCAAAATTTCCGGCACATATCTGTAAACTAAAGAAATCAATCTATGGACTTAAACAATCTCCCCGAGCATGGTTCACCCGATTGAGGGATATTGTGGTGGGACTAGGCTTCAAAGAAAGTGTGTGTGATCACTCTTTGTTTGTGTATGATATTGACGTCGTATTTGTAATGTTTATTGTCTATGTTGACGATATCATTGTCACAGGATCATTTGAAGAATTTGTGGAAAATCTGGTTTTAAAACTTTCGGAACAATTCCCAGTACGAAATTTAGGGAAATTGAAACATTTTTTGGGGATTCATATAACACAGGATACGGATGGCTCGGTATATCTGACTCAACATCAGTATGCTAAATCCATTCTGGAGAAAGTAGAGTTGGAAGGCATAAAGCCAGCAGCAGTCCCGATGGATCCATGAGTAAAACTATATGAAGATGATCCACTTTTGACTTCACCAACGCTATTCCAACAAGTCATTGAGAGTCTACAATATTTAACTATTACCCGACCAGATTTAACATTTTCAGTAAATAAACTTGCACAATTCATGCAAGCCCCGACTCTGGCACACTGAGGGGCCTTAAAACGTCTTCTAAGATATGTTTCAGGAACTTTGTTTCGCGGACTTCACATAACAAAATCCGATTCTATGTCCCTAACGGCATACTCCGATGCGGATTGGGGAGATGACAAAATTGACAGTAGAAGTCAGGGGGCGTTTGTAGTATATCTCGGTACAAACGTCATCTCTTGGAGTTCACGAAAGCAAGCATCAGTCGCAAGATCAACTACGGAGGCCGAATACAGGAGTGTAGCAGATGCAGTTGCGGAGCACGAATGGATAAAGCAATTGCTATCAGAACTCAAGGTTATAGTTGAATCTCCATTGAAGGTCTGGTGCGATAATACAGGAGCCATCGCAATATCGAAGAATCCGTCACACCATATGAAATCAAAGCATTTCGCAATGCAGTATCACTTCATCCGGGAAAGAGTACGATCTAAGTCATTAGAGGTCAAATTCGTCGGCACGGCAGATCAGACAGCGGACCTGTTGACAAAACTGCTAGCCAAGCAAGGATTTAAATCACTAGCATCCAAGCTCACGGAAGAGCTCCCGCTTCATTTGAGGGGGCGTACACTACAAAAAAAAGTAGGCAGTTATAACGAGCAAAGTTAACGGAATTTCCGTTACAAATTATTTGTAACGGAAATTCCGTTAACTTTGGTCCGAGACAAAATTTCCGTTACAAATACCAAAATCCGTTACAAATACTCTGAAGTTAAAGTTAACGGAACGAAAAATCCGTTACAAAATTTTTAGGTATTTGTAACGGAAATTCCGTTACAAATGAGGGGGAAAAATTTGTAACGGAAATTCCGTTACAAATTTTTTTTTTGCAAAAAAAAATTCCAGAATTCCAGTGCCACTGGAATTCCAGTATTCCTGTAAAATAATCGCAAATTCCTGTAAATTCATGCAATTAATATTAATTCCTGTAAATTCATTCAATTAATATTAATTCCTGTAAATTCATTCAATATTCAACAAATATTTAATACAAAAACAACATTCAACATTCAAGAAAATTAACATTCAACAAAACTAACATTCAACAAAACTAACATTCAAGAAAACTAACATTCAACAAAAATAACATGGAAGACCTATTTCGATGGAGGAGTTTGATATCTCTGATCGCTCTGACCTGCATTAATACTTCTATCTTGCAACGATCCACGATCTGAAGGTTGTGGAGTTGTATTTGATTGGGATGAAACTGTTTTCTTCAGGTCTTCAAACATATCAAACATTTCATCATATTTCCTTTTTAAAATTTGATTATCCTGTAAAACATTTAAGATTCATTTATATTTATGTATTACTTTAAAATTTTATTGACTTTCATACACATACCTCTATTAACTTCTCCATTTGATCGTTCATTTTTTTTTTCCTTTTTTTTTTCTTTCTCGATAGATCTTGCATTCATTTCAATTGAAAATCTGGTAGAAGCAGTGCTCGACTCAGCAAATGATCCTCCACCAAGTCCAATGTGCCTCCCTTTTTTGCTTTGGATAAATTTTGAAATGCATTTTTGTTGAATCACCTAAATGCGAAACATAATATATAAGAAAATAAAACATTTGAATAATTTGAAATAGTAAAATAATTTAAAACATACATCTTCATCCGTTGTTGGACGTAATTCTTGAATTTCATCACTTTTGTAATATTCAGACAAGTTTCTCTATAAAATAAGTAATAAGCTATAAGTAGATCAATAAACTACTATTTATGAACATTATAAAATAAACTAAGACTTACAACGACTTCGTTGTCAGTACCAGAAGATTCGTGATGCCTCAATACATTGATTCGTGATGCCTCAATGCCTTCGCTTTGCAGATTTTCTCTTATTGCACTGAAAGGAATTGACCCTGTTTTATGGTTTAGTATTTTCTTACTCCGGTTTGTTTTGTTTATTTTGGATTTTCTCTGCGAATTCATATACAATGTTAAACAACTTACAATATAAAATAGTAAATAATTGAAGTATGGATATATAAAAAACAATACCTTAAATTCTTCTGTAGTCCATAATTCTTCCACACACTTTTCGAAAGTGAATCGATCAATGTATGGAGGAAGACTAGCATACATCCTTTCAGTTGATTCATCATCAACAAATGGATCAAAGTATTTTTCCTTTATATAGTTTCGATAACGCCTCCAAGTATTGTTGAGTTTGAATTTGATGTATTGATGAGCATTTGGGTAACCGTCTAAATCAAAATCAACCTATATAATAAAAATTGAAAAATTATTCGACTAAAAAAAATCTAAATCAGAAAATAAATAAAAACATACCTCAATGTACTCGAATGCTTGTCGAAAGCTCTGAGATGTTTGTTTCGGCCAGTTCACATTCAATGGAAAAATTGTATACATTTTTGCGACTCTATTGATCATAGCATTAAATTTCTTACGCAGATGTCCAGTTGGTTGCATGTGCGTTGGCTCCCATTTTATTTTATATCTTTCACCTTGTTTGGGGTGATCTTCCGGATGATCTAAGTTTCTACCTCTTCTATTTGGTAGACTCAATTCTGAAATAAAAAATAATGAGTCAATAAATACACATAAATCAATCAATTATATAATATCCACATCGATTATAATTAGTTAGTTACCATCATTATCTCTGAGGTCCGAGTCGGAGTCGGAATTAGATTCATCCATTGTTGTTGGTACTTGAGTAGTTGGAGTACTCGAACCTTTCTAAATAAAAATCAATATTTAAATGAAAAAGGTATTAAAATAAGTATTCAAAAAACTTATACAAAAATAACTAACTCTAACTAAACATTTCTAAATAATATAAAATCTAGCATAATATAACACTATAAAACTATAAAATTAAATACGATATGAATCATATGATATTCGATAGAAACTAAGAGTTTATAAATTTTAGGGATCGAAAATAGGAAGTATTCCTAATCCCCATATGGGCATTGATAGGACTAAAAATTCATATTTGTAAATTATAAACATATCAGGGCATTTGTAAAAATTCTTGATGGGCAGCCCAAGTAACCCCGAACTCAAAATTTGCAAGTTATATGCAAGTTCAGACTTTATACCTTAATCCTCCTTGAGATACGTTATAATTTCAGACAGACTGCATATTCAGATATTCAAGTCTTAAATGTATTCTGTAATGGTGATGAATTCTGTAAGAAGCCTTAAATCTGCTGAGGAGTCTTTGAGAGAACAGGTATGTGTGTGTATAACTTATTACAACCTTGCAAACACATGGATAGTCAGTGAATTTTTTTCTAATGTATGTATTAATTATGTAAGGTTGAGAGAGGAAAGAAAAAGGAAGCTGCATTCATAGTGGCATTTGCTAAAAAAGACAAGGAAATTATTTTAATGAGGTTGAGGTTGATCAAGCAAATTATTTTTTAAAATTGAATGCAGGCTAGAAGACTACTGTCTGATCCTGCAATGCATCAGGAGTACCTGCGTTTAAAGGTAATATTTACGACGAAAATACTTGTGGAGTGACAACCATCTGGATCATGTTCATTTGGATGTAAAAAATTGTTTTTTTTAAATAAAATAGAACTTAAATGAGGAAAAAGATAGAAAGTTGAAAGAGTTGGAGGAAAACGCCAAGGCTGTTAACTTCAATTCATCAAGCAAGAAGGGAAAAATGTTAATGGCAAAATGCAAAACATTGCAAGAGGAAAATGAGAAGATTGGGGATTTATACACTGAAGAAATGGTAAAATTATTTAATCAATACAGTATATATATTAATCAATTCAATCTAGAGTTTATCTTTTTTTATATACTAAATTCAATACCCACAACTTTAATAATTAGGGTTTATCTTTATTATATATAGTTACATGAGTTGGAGATGAAGCTTGCATTGGAAAAATCGGAATATGCAGAATAGAGGTGATGAACTTACCTGGAAGATGCTTGACGGCGGACAGGAGTGAACAAGAAGTTGTTCGTCGGAAGAATGGAGTGATCGTCGGCGAACTGGAGGGATCGTCGGCAGACTGGAGGGATCGTCGCCGGACAGAAAGAATAGCCTGAAGGATTTGGAGAGTTTTAACTTCAAGAACGATTTTGGGAAATCGATTTGGGGTTTTGGGTGTTTGATTTGGGGAAATCGATTTGGGGTTTTGGGGGTTTGATTTGGGGAAATAACTATAAAATGACTTAATTTAACACAATTTATACTTTTGGGAAATCTTTTAGGAAATAACTATAAAATAACATTTAAAATCTTTTGGGAAATAACTTTAAAATGATTTAAAATGACTTAACTTAGTTTATACTTTTGGGGATATTACAATTTAACTTAGTTTAAAATTTAAAAGTTAATATTACAATTTATTAAAATCACTAGTTGTAATTAATTTTTAATAATTTTTAAAAAAATCACTAGTTGTTAATTTTTTATTTTTTAGGATTTATAATTTAAAATAACTTTAATTTATAACTTCTTCTATTTTTTTAATGTAAAATAAACTTATTTTATAAGTTTTAAAATATTTAATTGATTAAATTGATTTTTTACTTTTTAGGATTTATAATTTAAAATAACTTTTATAATTGAAATTTTAACTTTAAAAATTAAAATACCTTCTTTAATTTAAATTTATTTTTTAACTTTAAAATTTAAAATATCTAAAATAACTTCAATTTATAATTTTTATAATTATCTAATTATAATCTAACTTTAAATTTTTTATAATTTATAATATCTAAAAAACTATAATCTAACTTCTTCTAACCCGAACTTCTAACTCTTACTTTTAACCCTAACTTCTAACCCTAACACTATCTAAATATGTATATATACTTATTTTTACTAATTTTTGATAATTTTTATTAATTTCTATTAACCCTAACACTAACCTTAACCCTAACCCTAATTATTTACATTTACTCTAACCCTAACCCTAATTATTTACATTTACCATAACCCTAATTATGAAAATTATTAAATAATTGCTATTTGTAACGGAATATCCGTTAAAAATAGTTAAAAAATCCGTTACAATATATAAGTCCTAGTGCAAAGTTAACGGAAATTCCGTTACAAATTCCGTTAACTTTGATAATAAGTATTTGTAACGGAAATTTCGTTAACTTTGCTTCGTCCGAACTGCCTACTTTTTTTTGTAGTGGTATTAGAGTATAATTGTTTAGGATAACAGTTATAATAACAAAATGTCAAAATGTAATATAAATACATAGTTATACATATGATGTAATCACAACAAAATACAATACAATCAACCATTTGAATGTAATTGTAATAGTTTTCACCTAATGCTTTGGTGAACATATCAGCTATTGGAATTTTGTCCCAATTTTTTTAGAGATATTTGACCTTTATCTATCATTTCTCTTATATAGTGACAGTCTATATCTATATGTTTGATTCTTTCATAAAAGATTGGGTTATTTGCTGATTGAATGGCCGATTTGTTATCACAGTATAACACATTTGGTTTTGATATTAATATTCCTATTTCATCAAGAAGTTGATGAATCCATGTTATTTCACATGAGGTATTAGCCAATGATTTGTATTCTGCCTCACATGATGACCTGGATATAGTATTTTATTTCTTGGATTTCCATGAAATTAGTGAGGTTTCTAGCATAATGCAAAAAACCAGATGCTGTTTTTCTGGTGATTTGGCATGAAGCCCAATCTGAGTCACGGTATCCATGTAAATTCATGGTGTTTTTATTTTTATAAAATATACCTTGCCCTGGTGCATTTTTTATGTATCTGATTACTTTGAACAAAGCCTGAAGATGAACCTCTCTTGGTTCACTCATGAATTGACTCAGCTAATGTACTGAGAAACTTAAATCAGGTCTTGTTATATTTAAGTATATTAATTTTTCAACCATTTTCCTATAGAATGTTGGATTATTTATAGTTTTTCTTTTATCATTTTTTTAGGTCTATGTGTCTCTCCATTGGTATTTTGGAGGGTTTTGCACCTGGCATTCCAGTTTCTTTAAGTATTCCTAGGGCATATTTTCTTTGAGATAAGAAAATCCCTTCATTTGATTTTGAGACCTCTATTCCTAGGAAGTAATTCAATAATCCTAGGTCTTTCAGTTTAAATTTGTTTTCTAGTTGGACGACGTACTTTAATTATAGCAATCTCTAGCTCATTGCTACCTATGATGATGATATCATCTACATATACCACTAGATAAACTAAGTTATTGTTTTGACCTCTTATGAAAAGAGAGTAATCGGATTTCGTTTGCTGAAAACTAATTTCTATGAGTATGTGTAAACTGATGGGGGTGAAACCCGACCAGTACTCCAAGACGCGCAAGCAAGCGCCAAGCGGGGAACTCCGCGGGAAACCGGACCGGAACTTAAGTGTGCAGAGCTCTGCTTCGCTAGGAATTTTTCTTCTCCAAATGACTTGCCTTTAATGAGTGGGGGGTGCCCTCTATTTATAGGGGTTCTTATGGGGGTAATATGGTCATTTGGGCAGTAACCGCCTAACTGCCCAACTGATCAAATTGGGTCCCGGGATCGACTTCCAGAGATCGACTTTCTGGAGGTCGACTTTCCTGGTGATCGACTTTATCCAAAAGTCGATCCCAGGGAAGTCGATCCTCAGGAAAGTCGATCTTCCTAGGATTCGACCTGGGTCCTCCCCAACCCTAGAATAGATACCTTAACTCATCTTAGGCTACCCGGACTTCTAGTTGCTGGTAGGTTGTGACCGTGTTCGGGATACTGTATCACCAGTACTCCCCCCTCCTCTGCGTATTAGATACTTTGGGATACGTCTTTTAGTACTATGGTCTGTGTGTCGGACCTTGTACTATCAGTATTCCCTCCCTCTTTGCGTGCTGGGATGTGGATTTTTGGTGATGTCCCTGGATGTAAGATCCTCTCTCACCAGTATTCCCCCCCTCTCTACGCCTGCGAGGTTGTATCTATGCTTCCACGGAGGTTGTCACGCGCTTTTGCCAACTATTGTCCGGTTTGTCCTAGCCGAAGCATACTCCTTGCGCACCTGTCTGGCCCGATTCTCCCGCGGAACCCTGCTTTCCCACCTTGACGCCTTGCTAGAGCTATCCTTGAGCACCGTTTGGGTTCTCTTCCCTGTGGCGGATTTTGAGAGTACCCGACCCCCTCCTTTTGTCCGCCTTTCTGCGATAGGGGTTGAGTGTGCTTCCTCGTCTACCCATGTTCATCCGTGGGTGAGGATTATTACTTGAATACTTGCCCTCTCCTTTTGCTCGCTTTTCTGCGACTGAGGCTAAGTGTTATTCCTCGTCTACCTACGTTCATCCGTAGGTGAGGATTATTGTTTGAATACTTGCCCCCTCCTTTTTTCCGCCTTTCTGCGATAGGGGTTGAGTGTGCTTCCTCGTCTACCCACGTTCATCCGTGGGTGAGGATTATTATTTGAATACTTGCCCCCTCCTTTTGCTCGCCTTTTTGCGAAAGAGGCTAAGTGTGATTCCTCGTCTACCTACGTTCATCCGTAGGTGGGGATTGTTGTTTGAATACTTGCCCCCTCCTTTTGCTCGCCTTTTTGCGACTGAGGCTAAGTGTGACTCCTCGTCTACCTACGTTCATC